>DWJK01005056.1:0-11435 GCA_018248815.1 Croniades pieria auraria
TGCAATTTTTCTTTTACTTACGCCTTATATGTGTAACATATTTATATTATAACGTTAAGTTTCGTTATAGAACAATCGAGCGACCCGGTATTATTTTTATTGCAAACAAAAACAATTCATTCTGTTCAAATGATTTATTAGCACTTGTTTCTGCTTAACAAACGTAAAAATAGCAAATCAAAAAATTACATCTCAATGTTTATACGCACATGTAAATGTGTGTACAGATATGTACATAAATAATATTAATCTTAACGGAATATGCGTAAATAATAAATTTCCTTATAACAAACCTTATTATTTAACTCTTATACAACTTTATTACGTAATATATAACCGAAATTTATTATAATCACGAACTTAAACTGAACGAGACTGAGATAACATAAATGTTTTATTTTTAATATTAAATAACACAGAAGTATACAAAACATTTTTTTAAATTACATGTAGAAAAAAAAAATACGACGCACCTCAAGCTCAAATAATGTAACTCAACATAGATTTGTAGATATAGCGTAATAAGTTTATTGACCAAATTAATCTGCCGTAATTCCATAATTTTTTCAACGACCCCTTACGTACATTGATGTTATATACGACTGCCTCGTTGGTCGAGTCGTTGCAAACGCAGCTGCCGATCGAGAGGTCCTGGGTTCAAATCCCGCATCGGGTACTATTGGATTTTCCGAATTTAGAATTTCTAGTAGTGACTCGCAGTCTGAATCTGTGCTCGGTGCATGGCAATAGACTCACCACCTATTCCATGGGACGTAACCGTAACATGAACCGTGGGAGTGTACTACACTTCTCTGCAGACTCTTAGGAAGTATATGTGTGATGTTACGTTTTGAATGTTACATAAATCTGGGACAGTCCTGGAAGGTTTTTTGGTAACAAAACGGCGATTTAAGATTTAAAACTGTCAGAAATTTTCAAAAGTATAGATCTTTTGTAAAACTCGCACATTTATGATTATATTATTTATATTGATTTCAAAATGGCACGTTAAAATGTTTAGGTATCTATTAGTAGTTTCTATTATTTTCCATGGTTAAAACCAACTCAAGAGATGAAATCTATGACGATCAAACCTCACTAGCAAACGAACAATCGAACATAAGAGATATCTAAGAACTCCCTTACTGTTGTCTCTTTTAATGCAAAGAATACAAAGCATGTTTAGTTTTTCAGGGATTATAAAACTTCAAAATGTATAATACATATAAAGTGACTGTGACTGCATTAATTATTCAACTAATTTAGAGATCTGTTTGTACCTATAATTTTTTTCCTTGAATGAAACGAAAATTCATAAAAGATTAAATTCTTTGTCTATATATTAATGTCATATTCCTGCAAAAATGTATGAAAATTGATTTTTCCCATTTAAGTTCCCATTATTGTATCGAATATAGCTCTGGAATGCAGCTAATACCTCAATATTCATATTTCCAAATGAGTAGTTATTTTAAAACAGGACCAATACAAGCACTATAGAAAGCGGTTGGATTAAAACACTTTATACATGTAATCTTATGGAGATATTATATATAGAGTAGGGAAGACATACAGCTGCCCGTAAGCGGCAACGTCTGCCGGTTAGAAAGAGAGAAATGATCGCGATAACCCTATCTCTACCTCACTACTGACGCAGACTCACTCGAGCGCTACCTGTGCGTGCGCGAATAGAAAGAGACAGAGCGATAAATAGCCTCATTTGCTTTCTCTTTTTTTCGATGAACACATTTTAGACTGGCGCCCCTAATCTACGTATAATATATTTATGTGTAACCTTCTCGGATCACTTTAGGCTACTGTCAAAAAAATGTCGGATTGTTGTATAATCCTGCAACAGTATTCAGATGAAACATTAGAAAATATATACTTTTTATGAACGTGTAAAATGTATGTCCTCAATACCTATTTTTTCTGGCTTTCGTGTAGTAAATACTGTTTAACATAATTGTACTACCTTCGTTGCAAGTGTTAAAAATAAAAACCAATTTATGAGATACTGTCGAGCCCCATCCACCTTGTATTACCGTTTATTATTGATGTTATTGGAGTGCTGCAAAATGCCAGAATCTTTCGGATTTTGTTATATGCCTAGTTTTCCAAGTTTGTTTTATAATTAATATTATTGAGATACAATCACGTGTGACATTTAAAAAACCTTGCTTCCATAACGTGTTTGACCGAAACTTAGTTTAAAAACTAACTGCCATTGAAATGTGAATAACAATAAAGATTCCATGCTCACAATAAATATTAAGGGTTTTTCACTAAATACTACTTTACAGATAGATGAAAACCAATGGAAATATTTAAAATTTGCAAATTCTTATAAGGTTATGGTGTATTTTTCAGTTATTGCCGGACCTAATAAGTTATTCTAAAGGAGTCTTCAAGATTGTGCGTTTCATTAAATTAACAAAACTGATATAACTCCCATAAACATGTAATATATAGTGTTTATAAAATAATAATTACAATTCAAACTGTTCATAAACAATATTCTGTATAATGCAGAAACAAAAAGCTGAGAACTGTTTACAGTCCAAATGTTATTGTTAAACAAAATATATTTGTATGTAGTAAATTATATGACATTTATACTTTACATTTTCAAAAAACAAAAACCTGTAAGAAATGTAACATCAACTCTAGCACACAGTCTAAAACATTCATTTACAGTGTCACAAGTGAATAGGTCAATATCACGTACAGGCTCTACCTTATGTTCATATTTCAATAAAAATATTAAATTTATTAGTAACTTTCGCAATATTATCAAATCACGTCTTTAGTTCACACTGACACATCGAGAGCGCGTTTTGTTTCTTTTTCAAAATCTTCTTGCGATTCTTCTTCACATAATAAATTTCGCACCGTTATCTGACCCTCTGGCTTATTGGTTACATTAACGCAACTAAAATGTCCAGCACTGTCTTCCGCTGAGTTTTCTCGATTTACACTAATTAATTCTGTATCATTTCCATTAACTGCACTCAATCTGACTTCACTATCTTTAGCGCGTGTTACTGAAGTATTGTCTACAAAATGTTCTTCTTGATTACTTTTTCGGCCTTCATCAACTGTTTTTGCACTTAGTGTATTACTATCATTGTCCTCATTTCTCAAAACTTGCATTTCAGTAAAAACAGAATTCTTATCAGTATTTATGCTTTGCTGCCGGCTGACAGTTACGGCATCTATAATCTGAACACCATCATTTTTATCTGACGATTTTTCACTGCTGTCATTATGATCACTATTACCTATCACTGTTAAATCCACATCATGATTTTCATTAGCATTTGAATCTACAGAATTTTCATCTATAAAAATAGGATCGTCATTGTCGTCTTGTAATATTTCAACATCATCATCTTCACTCATATTGCCGCCGATTTTTTTTATAAGATATTGTTTGAATTCCTTGTTCATGTTTTCTCGTATTTCACTGAATCTACAAGTTGACGTGTTTAAGACACGATCTAACCGTTTCTGAAGATTCTGCATTTCATTAGCATTTCGAGTACGTAAGTACGTAGTAGTAGCTTCTTGTTTTAGTTTATTTAATCTTGATAATGAATATTCCATAACATCCACAGCATCTATTAAATTATATCGAAACCATTCAACCGGTACATTCAAGTCGCATTCTCGAGTTGAATTCGTAGGTGTATCTGTCCTTTTGTTTTGTTTGGGATTTTTAGGAGTACTTCGCTTCGATCTATGACTCCGACTTACTGGGTTACGATAGGCCTTTAGAGGAGGAGGAGTGAGCACTGGAGATCCCACAGAACTTAGCTTTGCTGCATAAGTTGCACCTTTAGGTGGCAATTTTAACATTGAATCGTCTGTGACAGCTACAATCGTAGCTGAATAGCCTCCGGGCATAGTGGGATTGGCATTAATTGCAAAAATACGTCCATCTGGTAGACGATACATTTTATTAGAAGAAAGAGTTTGTGGATCTACTCTAAACTTTAATCCTCCTGTTGCTGCATTTACAGTAACGTCATTTTCGGTCATTTGTATAATATTATCTGTACAAAGATCAGATAGCGGATTTACATTTCGAGCTATAAGCGCTGGTGCAGCTTTGGGAATTACGACGGGTCCAATGCATTGCACGTCATCATCGTTGTTATCATCGGTGACCTAAAACAAACACAAATATTGATATATATTTGACATTAAAAGTATTCTTTTTTTTTCAATGATTTTTTATTTTGCGAAATACACATAAATATGCACTGAATATTCAATCTCACCAATCGCACGTAACGCTAGACTAATTCGCTAATGCCTTAACATCCGGTGGTACATATGAACCAGAGTCAAGTAAACGGTCATATTTTGTAATGATTGTAGCTCCAAGAGTCAATACCAGTAACGACATTCAAAATTGTCGATATTCTCATCATGATCAATTCATCTGCTTCTAATTCTCAGTGAGTTTTTCTACATAAATCGAACTTCTCAGTTCTCTATACAAATTGAAACTTCAAGTATACCAAACTTTATTAAAACCCTATGGCTCACCCTAAAAGATAGTAAATATTAATATCTGCGTATTTTCTTCAATGATAAGAATCAATGGACGGCCAGCTTTTCATTTGCCTAGTTAATGGACTACAGCCAAGTTAATTATACGACAAATGCACTTATTATTGTATTACGCAATTTTTCAAGTTTTAGTAACACTTCAAATTGATAATTTCCATCAAGTGAAAACATTTCCATAACAGATCCTTTTTTTTGTGCTGCAAAATATTTCTACATATTGTTAGTTAAATATTCTTATTACCTCGGACATTGCTTCTAGGGGGAAATCTGGAGTACAAACCACATCATCATCTGGAGCATTATTGGAAATCCCGGCTACAGTTGCCATGTCTAATCCCTGTGAAATAAAGTTAAAATTTGTTAAAACCCTTATAAGCTTTAAGTCACAAAATTATGTAACTGGACATGTTAATTACATTTATAAGGTCATAAAGTTCTTTGTTCAGGGGCAGACAGGAGGAACATCGAAACAGCAGTGAAATACAGTTACAGTCATAAATGTGTGGTAGCAATAAATTTATAACTAGCACATAAGTTTATTCGTTTGAAGTAACTTTAGTACATTCAGGTAATGATGGTCTGCTAAGCCCACTTGATAATATGAGGCGTCCATAAACTTCATACTAACATCATAAAAAACATAAATATTGATATCTTACCTGTGTTAAACTTTCAAGTGACAAGTTGATATTGTCACTGACAAGCATATTGTCATATGGTGGATTATGATTTACGCCATTTAATACAACCGGTGGACCCTTGGAACGAACTCTGGAATATGTATGAACTGCTTTCCTCTCAACATTACTAAAGCGTATTGGCATTAACATGGCTGGTATTGGCATCTAGAAAAGATAATACCATTGGACATAAAAAAAACCAAAATATCCTTTTATTATATTAATTTAAATCACAATATGTCATGGTTCATAGTTCTATAGCCTGGCAAATTCGTATGTGACACTTCCATGGTGTCAGTGATGAGGACAGTGTTTGACTGCTACATGCCGCTACTTTTGAATTGAGAAGAACTGTCCTCTAAAGATTTTGATGCATACTTTATAACAGAAATGTACAAAACAAAACATTGTTTTTTTAGTAATGATTAAGATAATTTTTTAGTAATATATTTTTTAAAATTCTAAATAGTGTATTTATATTTAATGTATAGCACATATAAACTTTTTATTTAAAATTATAATAATAGAAGATGAACATATGTCACCAAATCTGGATATTTAAATTCATAACATTTAATTATATGTCAATTACAATATAATATCAGCTCAGTCTGATACTCCACTTTGCTTCAACTCTGCATTTATTTTTCTTCAAGGGGGGACTTCTTCCTTAAATGTGTCATACTGAGTTACTTTAACCGGTGTAGACTTTTGCAAAGTTATCAAATATGATTCGTTTCCTTGTAATTTTTGGAAGAATTGAATTAATCAAATTCATTATTTTAACTGGCAGTTTATGCTAAATCTACATATATTTGCTAAATTTATGTGTTGAGGTGAATCTTATTTGCTCAAGAACTTTCCTTATCATCACATTCAGCTTCATAAAGCAACATAATTGCTTGGTATTGTTTTATTTTTAATGTAGAAATAGGCTCGCGTTTGGTTGCAATCCCACCTGATGAAAAGCGATATGCAGCCTAGGACGCTCGCCTAGAAACTTCCTATTCACTCTTCACTCTTTTGAATAATTCCAGATTATACGAGTCGGGAAAGATGGACGCCGGCAGAGAGTTCCACTATTTCGCAGTTTACAGCAAAAACGATTTGGCGAATCGCTTTGTCCTGCTTATAGGAGTGTCTACGAATTGCCTGCGGTACGTCTAAACGTCCGGTGGTAAAAGAGGGCAGGTGGAACTAGACTGTGAAGCTCAAGTGCGCACTCTCCAAAGTGTATCCGATAGAAGACTGCGAGACGAGTAACTCTGATTCGGTGCTCAAGCCTATGCACTTTGGACTCCTTAAGTTTGTCGTTACCAATGAGACGTTTGGCACGTTTCTCCATAGAACTTAGGGCATCCAGCTGATACTCGCCCGCGGGTCATGGGATTGTCACCAACGAATTTGCCAAGCTATATACTTTATGAATATAATTTTGAATTAGGAACAAAAAGATTTATTTGCAATTACACATTTTTTGATTGAATATGTACATAGTGTGTACCTTACCCTTATTTTCTTAGGCATTGGTGGCATAACCGCTGTATTTATTACTTTGTTAGCCATTGCATTCTTAATAAAAATTGGTTTATTTTTAGGACTTGCGGGTCTTTTCTGTGGTCCTTTTTTATCACATTTACCCATGTGTTCATTGACATTGATGGAGGCAAATTTTTTCACCTGTAACAATAAATCACTATATGAGAATAAAATAACACTAACCACTTAGCACTCACTGTAATTAAAAACATAATTCATATACTGATACAAGATAAGGCATACAGACAAAGTTGTCTTTAAGTATATGTCAGTAAGAGAATTTCACTGAGCAGGATGAAAAATTCAAATGTATGTAGAATCTAGGGGAAGGGGCAACATCAGAACAACAGAGACAGATATTAAATGACAGATTTTGTATTAAACATATCATGTAAATCTGTCCTGTGTAAAATCTTATACGAAATTCAAATCTAACTATGATCTGTTCACACTTCGGGAGAATGTATCTGCCTAAAATAATGTTATTGGTCAGAACATAACACGATATAGAATAAATACGAGTACATAAGATACAGCGTACACAATATATAGCGGCGGGTATAAGAGATGTAGAGTCCAAATATTCAGTGAAATAAAAATTTATGTATTTAGTTCAGCGAGTACTCCAGATTTAGACATTGTTTCTAATATGCCTAATATTACTTCATTATGATTCCACTGTGAAATTTATCAGCAGCTTTGAATGAATATGGGGCCTAGTTGTGAAATATAAGTTATAGATTTTAGACTTTAATACAGGTATTTCATGCTGGTGGATTTAAAAACTCCTGTTTCTTTGCTAAGAAGAATTAATGAGAGCAGTCAGAGGTTAAGTCATTACTGTCGCCAATTCCATTATTTCATCTACTTTATTCATTTATCTGCTATACTATGCTCATTAAAGGTAAATTTAATGGAACTACTTCTGTTTTATCATGTACACTGTGTATGTAAAATGAGACAGCTGACTTTTTTACTTATTCACTATATTTATTGAAGTCAGCCTATGTCCTACAATTTCATATAGCTTAATAGTGGCCACATTACACTATCAAAATAATAGTCAGCAATGAATATAATGCAATACCACTGATATTATAGATGCTCATCAAAAACAATTAAAACCAAGTGATGTTTGTGGCATTGAAAGAGTACAATACTAAATATGAACAAAAACATACTTGTATGGTTGATGAAATTTTGGCAATGGCAGCTGTTGTAGCATTAGTGGGAGTAGAAGTAGCAATGGTTTTCTTAGGATCTTCTTTTTGCTTCATTTTCTCATCCTTTAACTTTATTCTTCGTCTATTTTTATTTTTACAGCATTCTGCGTAATCTATGGCGTTTTTCTTTTGATAAGCTTCTTTTAAAATAGGATCCTGAACTCTGTCTGCTATCCTAGTTTGACAAAAAGAATACATTATTGCAATCAACTTGGATAAGAGTAAATAAACATAATTCACAAAAGCATACTTGTTCTTCAAATCACAATATCGAAATACTGCCCAACATATAGCACGTAAATCCCACAAAGTCTTTGTGTTACATTGAAAACATTTCCAATCATCAGTTTCTTCAATTTGTTTAATCATCGGCACACCAAAATTTCTTTTGACACATTTCTGAAAATAAAAAAGTAATACATAAGTAACCAGGAAAACTTTTTATAAATGTTCATAAACATGTGTATTTTTTTACCGCACAGAAAACATGAGGACAATCAGAGCAGCAATAAACCTGGCCGCCCTGTCCACACCACCTGCAGTATAACTCTGAACCATCGTCACCCTTTTCGAACTCTCCACTATTGTAAAATGTGTGACAGGTGTGACACATAAGCGTCCGAAGCATCGGATGAGAACACATGCGTGTTTCGCTCCGTGCTGAACATCCCAGGTGGCGGTCACAAGCAGAACAGTGTAATCTAGCTGTGACAATGGTATTAAGATCTGAAATGAAATAAATATGAAAGGAATTTTACATTGAAAACAAATGATCATAAACACATTTTATTATAATACCTAACATCTTGGAAGATTATACCAAATGTGGACATAAGGCTTAGTGGTATTCATTACCAGTCAAGCCTCGGTGACGGTGATAAATTTATTGGTAGGCGGTAACAACGCCACCAGCATGTTTTGTATCATGTAACACAGGTTGGCCATCTCAAATACCATATGTGAGTTAAGCCGGTACAGATATAATTGTCTTAATAAACACGAAACATTTAATAAAAAAATTGTGTTAAGTACTTGAAAATTGTAAAATCACAATCATTTTTAGCATGTACCTGCATTCCATGTCACAATTTGAGTAAATGGAGTTATTGTGAGGTTTATTTCACAGTCAGCCATAAGAAACCTAAGGATAAAGTGACAGCACATTTCATAAAATACTATAAGTGACTTGAACGAAAAATGTTAATAAGATAAAATTACCTTTAAACTTAGTCTTATAATATTCCCTCTCATCAGCTTTTATATCATCTTCAAAATCTTCATCAGTAGGTTCTGCAATACAACAACAAGGTACATTAGTCAAGGGGCTGCAAGTGTGACTGCTGGCCTGGGTTGCAATCCCGGGTCAAATACAATTGGATTTTTCTAATTTAGAATTTCTAGTAGTGGCTCAGGGTCAGCATCTGTGCCCAGTGTATGGCAATAGGCTCACCAGCTATTCCATGGGACGTAAACATAACTGGTGAAAAAATGGGAGTGTACTAAACTCCTCAGCCTACCCCTGCAGAGATTACAGATGCAATATTATGGTTGGTTTACGGTTGAAATAGATGTAGTGATAATATTCCACACCAACATTACCACTACACCTATACTGTACACACACTCTATTCTTCATCATCATCATCACCATCATCAGCCTGCTCCCGTCCACTGCTGGACATAGGCCTCTCCAATGGCACACCACTGAGCTCAATCTTCTGCAAGGAGCTAAGCTCTGCGATCACCAACCCGCCTGCCTAGCGTGGTGATTATGGGCAAAAACCTCCATTCCACACTCTATTGCCTCCATTTTATATACAAATCTAATCTATTATTTACATTACATGATCAAAGTTGTTTAATTTTTCTAACAATAATTAGTAGTCTTTGTAAATCTATCAAATTTGAATTAAGACAATTTTTTAATTATGCTTTTTATTTAATTGGTACTTGAACTAACAAACATATTTAAAAACATTTTTCATCACTATGATCCATAACATTATCTTCTTTTCCAAAATTAAATTGCTTTCTAGTAATATTTGTTAAATTTCATTACCCTTTTTATATTAGAATATAGTAATATGGCCAACATGTTATAATATTTAAAAAAAACATGCTGTCCCAGGACATGCAGCAGACGTAAAACTGAGATTGTTTAGCAATTGATTTACCAGATATTACTTGATGAGTTTTGATTAATTTGTATACTATATTCATTCATATACTATAGCTGAATAGAAAGATTACACAGCTCACACAGAGAAGCAGCAACACGTATAGTAGATATGCACACACACAATAGAGTCGAGAGTGGTGGCTTAAAGCGGCATCATGGCATGGAATGGTCATGTCGTTTGTCATGACGGCATATGACTTGGTTTTACGGTCAAGGCGCGCCCATAGATGTTTCACATCAAAACAAAATTTACAAATCAATTAATTTACTGCAGTAAACACATTGTAACATTTGTAACTGATCCAATTAGCTTCCGATAGGACAAATGTCTTATTTGGATGTTATTTTCTTTAAATACTTTGGTGTTAAATGCAAATTACTTAAGCTAAGCTAAGTAAAAACTCATCTATTAGTGAGTGAAAATATCAGTCATTGACGGTACTGAGAAATATGGGTATTAAATCTAATAACTGACCATTTTTAGACATATTGACAAAGTTTACCTAAACTATGTATTTCTTTACTGAAAATAATGGTTGACGGAACTTTATTCAGTATTAAACATATCTTGATAATTACATGTACAAATGTAATTCAAAACATATTTCACATTGATAAGCATTTAGCTTAAATATCCTAAACAAAGGCTCATTAAGTTAAGGTTGCACAAATTTGCAGAGATACAATATAATACAATACAAATATTCTTCATTGTACACTAAGACAATACAACAGTGGCAGTACAACTTTTTAAAGGCATACAAAAGGAGGTCTTATCGCTAACAAGCAATCTCTACCAGACAACCTTAGAATAGGAATCAATAATAGCAGAAATTGGATACAGGGCAAAGGTGTATGGAAATAAATACTATATAATAGTACTTATTTCTGTACCCCTATATAGTCTAATTTAAAATGAAACATTGTCTAATCTGATTACCCCTTTGACTTTATATTAAAGTCAAAAGTTCAATAATAGATGTTTCTACTCTTGGACATAGATTACTGCTCTTTAATTTAGATATTAGATGATAGCAAGTTTGCAAGTTTCTTGTTTCGTACAAGTAAGTATAGTCAACATGTTCCCACTGTGTAACATCAAATTATAACTTAACTAGCGGCCCGGTACGTGCTTCGCTATGTGTAAAAGTGAAATATAAAAAAAATTTAATTGGAATATCAAATTCATTTATTCAAACAAAAAAATATTTTATTAATTGCTAGCTATTTTAAAAC
>DWJK01005057.1:0-11435 GCA_018248815.1 Croniades pieria auraria
GCTGTTCTCCAATGTGTGTAAAGGTTTGTTCCACTCGTGAATTTACCGTCAGTACCGATCAGCCTAGTGCTTTTTCTTATTGCTACATAATTAACATAAATAACCCCGAAAAGTAAGGGTTAACACGAGTATATTACTATTCCTGGACCAGTCGAACGGTCATGCTATCGTTAGAGTGAAAAAAGCTTTGAACAGTACTGGAGATGATCTTGCATGATTTATCCATCTGAGATCGATAAATAATGTTCCTCTATATATAGGATAGGAATAGGAGTCCTCACTTCTGAAGGCTGAAATTTAGAAGAGTTTTTCACATAAAAAATTTGGTAATAGTAAGATGCAACCTCCTTTACGTCCTATAACTGGATATGAATCTTTTCCGCAAATGCGGCAGAACCTCGAAAATAAAGTAGGAATGTCTAATGTACTGGCAGGCATTTGGGCTTTACTAAAACAGTGTCAGCGCTATCCGAACAAAATATCAATTAACGCAAGTCAATTTTATTCCATATTCAGTGATCCCTACTCAATTACAACCATTTAAAAACTTCTGTCGTATAGATCGTTCTTCATCAACTCCGACCTTCATCATAAATAATATCATGAGATTAGGTATTCAGAGGAGAACTTGCCGCGGCTGTAAAAATCTCGTAAAACCTCCGCGGGATATTAAACTTCGCCAGCGAGGGTAAACAACCCCTGTATGTACCGAACGGAGTCTAGCTCTTGAATTTATAATATAATGGTGTTTTCATAAAGCTTTCAGATCCGGATACCGGCTGTTGAACCAGTATTGGATCTTCTGTTCTGATGAATCGATTGAAAGTCAAAAAACAAATAAGTATAAACACTTTATATGATTTTGAAGAGCCTTCAGTGCAGGTTAGGATTGGTACCAGAATGAGCAATGTAAGGCTTTTATTTCGGTGTAAAGGTTTAAAGATAATGGCTCAGGGCACGTCACTCTAGGAGATATTGTTTGTGTCCACGCGTAACTATTGTTTTCTTAAACGATATATTCAATCATCAGGCCCGAGTTGATGACTAGGGGAGACAACATTTGCAGTGGATGGCCAGAGACATTACGAGTCAGTTGCGATGTTTATTTGATGTGCATCGTGGATGGTTTGTATAAAAAAATAATCTTTGCAGATACCGTTTAGATAACATAAATTTTGCAAGGTCGATTACTATACATGCATTGGATTGGATCTAGACTGGACTAATAATAATGTGGCCACTCTTTTGTTTATTTCTTGACTAAACTGCACCGCGAGTCCCCACATTCTAGAACGCCAATTCTTCTGCCGGTTGGCCAGCTACTGACCACACTAATCTTTCTAAAGGAACTGACACCATATTTTTTCTAGGAAATGAAATTTACTAATGTTGTGGATTGGGCAAAGTATGCATTTTTGCAATACCATATTGATATATTATTCTCGAAAAAACCTACTGAACCAGTTAGGGAGACATACTTTTATCTGAATGAACAAACCTTTAAATAATCACTTCTTGCTAGGTTCCCATGCGTTTCCCTGGATGAAACGGATAATTCAGTGCTGTACAGAAACGCACCGTTGTACTTTGTTTCTTGACGAGCTACTTACTTAGAGCCCTCGTATTAGTCTTTCAGGTGTCAATTTTCGCAGGCTTTTAGAGAATAACATATTGTCTTGTTTAGGCTCTACTACTTCAAAACGAGTAATTTTCTCTGTGGCTTTTTGACTTGTCGCCTCGCTTTGTTCGATCGTCGCGTGTTACTTTCAAGTATGAAATGGAACCATTGAATTGCCATTCTCATCTTTCAGCATCCATCCGCCATTAATTTCGGCGATGATGAAAGGAATTACCCATTAAAAAACTTAAAAAACACCGCGTAATCAAAGGGAGCTCTTTCGGTGCGCGGTGAGTGCATCCTTATGATGTTCACGAGATATTCCGCGACAAGTCACTTTGGCCGCAATGAGTATTGTTGCTCACATTCTGGTAAAAGGAAATCTTTACGAGAACGAAATTCGATGGCGTTACGTCAGAGAGCACTCGCGGTAATGGTAAAGCTAGGTCCACACTCGCTGTAACGCACTGACGCTAGCGCAACGCGTGGTTACGGCCTAGGCGTAGGTATACCGGAACTGCTGATGTTTGGGAAATTTTTTTTGGAAACTCTTTTGACCAACCGAGTCACATATTTGTACTGAGGTTTGGTATTATTTATTCATATTTAGAGAGTATTCTAGTCGAACAGTCTAAATATATTTCAATGATCTTCTATTTTTGAAAAGCCTGCGCACTGAAATCGTCATTTCTTTTTAGAATGCGTTACGTTATCGAAGTATATTATAATTTAATTAACGAATCAATTATCTATCAATTGATTCTTTTTATTAGACATTGACGCTTGATTAAGATTTTTTATAGACTGGGTGAATTTGAACAATGTTCTATGAGCTTTAAGGGCACAACCTAGTTGGCGTCACGCGTGCATCAATGTGGTGCGTCGTCACCTAGTGTGGGAGCACCTTTATAACCGTGGTGTCATTTTGCGAGATAAAAGATTGATGCACAAAGCAAGTGTATAATAGGCGAATAATTCTGTAAGGTGCACTCTGGGTGCATTACTATCCATCTGGCAATCTCTGTGCACTTTGATGTCGGCGCCGGGTTCGTTTCCAATTGTAATGAATTAAATCGAAGAGATATTCAAACGTGATTATTTTTAACGTCAACGAGATTTGCAGGCAACCCGCGAAAAGTTAAGTGAGCCTTGGTCGGGACGCCCTCTAAGAAAATTGATCACACTTCTGAAGGTACTCATTTATTGTAGTTGTTTTAGGGTTTTTTTTTTACCTCGTATATAGTCAAAAGTTTAGTATAACATGATGGGTAAGTTTAATATTGATTAATGTTTAACAATGTTCCAATTAAAGTAACTAGACGCTGAAGTTGTAAAAAGTATTTTCACGACTTAGGGAAAATGGAGTTAAGTATTTCTTATTGTTTGTTTACATAATATTGTAAAAGGACACATGTTAGTAAAATATTCGTTAATTAAGAGGAAATATTCTTTTGCCACTTAAACAATAGCAATAACGGAGAATATTAAATCAAGCTAAGTCTATTAACTTCATTTCGCTAAAACTGAGTTTCTCTCCGTTAAATGTATATAGAAAATTGTTAGTGGTTCTAATGGGGAAGGATATCCCACTTATGGGCATAGACTATCATTTAATAAAGGAATTTAAAACTCAACGGTAAATTAATAAAATCATATTAAAATCAATTAAAATATTAAAATTGGAGTAAGAATATCTTATTGAGGGTGGTGAATTTGTTATTACGTAAAACATAGGAAATATAAAAAACTTCGCTATTCGCGCTCCAACACTTACATGGAAGGGGAAATAAGAGGCAAGGCTACGTCATTACACTTGCATTAATTGGAAATCTGCTGAAACTTTTGATCATAGTAAGTGCATTACACGGAATAAGTGCTTGATAGAACTGTGAGGAGACACCTATGTAAAGTCCTACCATATTCAATTTAATTTTTATCCACATGCCAATGCAATCAACTTGGGATAACTAGATTATAGTGAGCTACGATTGGCAGCGCTCAAAAGCATGCAATGCACTTATCATTTTCTATATTAGCGGTAAGAGCATGTATCAGTCGTGGGTACGCTTCAATAACACCGCAAACGACGTGGGAAGATTTTCATGAAGGAAAATATCGCGCGATGGAATTGGCTGTGTATATTATGAAATTATACATTCTGCCGCGTACCTATATATCATTAATTAGGCTGTGAAGAACAACAAAACAACTAAGGTCATATACAGTAAACAGTAGAACTACAGAAATTATCGAATATAGTTTATAAGAGATCACATATTTTCATTTCTTTTTTCAGAAATCTGAAATTCATTATCAAAAACTGTAAAGGAAAGTTGTAAAATAGCGTCAGTAAGCGTCTATTATGAACCAGTCTTTAAGTGTAATTCTGGGTTAGTATGTTTAAAACATGATCTGTGACGTCATTCGCATGTAAAATGTGTACACACCTCGATGTTCAGCAGACTTGATCACCAAGAGCGGACGAGCGATTATTAGTGGCTTAGAGCGATGCTTCTTTTTTATCTGCATCTGCTTGTGGTTTGCGGTTCGTTGAAGTCATAAATGCAGTAGATGCAGTTTCGTAGGCTAGACTGGCTGCTTCCAGGACAAGCATTTCGGTTTCCTTCCGGCTACATATACACTTTAGTAGGCTTCAAAGTTGGTGGATAAACTATGTCACTAACAACGAGTACTTGGTCAGCGAAATACTCACAACCTTTAAGATTCCCCTGGTTACGAAAACACCAGTGCTTAGTAGACTGTGTACCAGAGTGCTGGACAGGATACATCGTGATGATACATGTTCCCGGATGGTGTTTTTGGTAAGTCTCTAAAAAAAAACTTTGATGTCCCTAATGGCTAAGGTTCGAAAAAATGTAATATAAACATATAGTTTAATATTTACTGTCGCCTGAAAATGTGACAAGTATAAACGAAAGGAGCACTAAAGTGATAAGCAGTGCTCAATACATGCTTAAGGTATAGTGCTGGATGTTCTTAATCAGAGAAAAGATGTTTAAATGTCTCATGTTACCAAGAACTGAAAAAATTGTACAACAATGGTAGGCTTGACTCAGACGCGGCTATATGATCTCAAAATAGGCGCTGGCTATTTTGGGATGAGACAGCCACTCGTATTGAATGCACTTGTATCTATTTCTATGCGCATAATTATATATCTATACTTAATATAGATTGTGCTCTATAAAATTTGCCCTGGGCGGAGATCGAAGTTACTAAACCCGGCTGAGCTATCAGGATCAGTAGCCTACCATTAAGACTCCACCGAATTGTAATATATCACCAGCATTAAGTACACCGTCATATAGTTGGTACGAGTACCTATATATTATGTATAAGTTAGAAGGTATATTTAGCAGCTACTTTAGGTCAATAGCCGTATATAGTTTTCCTATCCTTTGTAAGCGGTCATAGCAGTCTTGTCTTGTCAGAACTCTACTGATCTATAGAGTAGAAAGTAGTCGTATCATGACGAGGCATCATTAAAAGCTAGTTTTTTTGAATGTCACTGCGGTTGAGACGTTTGTTTCGCTCGATTCTGACTATTATGTTCAATTAATTGTGGTTAAAACTCCTCGAGAGCCTTAAGGACGGTTACAGAACTGTAGGCAGAAGGGTTTGCGATTTATTTTCATGAATACTGGTGTAACGTGTGCCAGTCTGCCTAGACTGCGCTCGGGATACTAGTTTCTTCTATGTAGTAGCGACATGCACATTAACTTTTTAATTTTGGTGTTGATAGTTACTTTAGAGTAAGGGGTTTGTTCATAGCGTTTGAAACAGCTCTAACTCCTCAAGCGATGCAAACATAGAGTTAAACAAGACCATTTTTCAGTCACAAGTCTGTTAAGTTTTTTCTGTTGCTGTCTCTAGAGAATATTTATAGGAATACTATCATCTATAATGTTAATACTCGACATCTAAGACCTTGTATAAAAAATTTAAAAAATATTCTATTCTGTCTCTGATATTACATCTGCATCTGCCGCTCTTGAAGGAAAGATCTTGCCATATTTTTATATGTTAAAGGTTGCACCGGCAATGAAGGTTGATATAGTATATAATGTATTTTATCGGTTTATATAATATGTTTTGAGACGCGTACGTTCCTAAGACTTGCGTACGTCGTACTAAGCAAGGATGCCTCATGATAATTGTTTTTGGAGTAGAAGACGAATAGTAAAGTCACGGTCATTGCAGTTTACATCAACACCACTGTAAAAACATTAACGAAATATTTCAAGGTGTAACGTGACATATAAACCCATGATATATGTATTTGGTGCATAAAAAGTTATGGCCAAAAAAATACGTATTAAAATTATTATATGGCTAAAAAATACGTATTAAAATTAACTAACTTATTGTTATTTTAAGAAAAATTTGAAACTGCAATTTTTTAATGTGCCTACTTTGCAGATTAGCCGAAAAAAATCCCGAGAAAACTTTAGAGATTTAATTAAACTAAGATATTTTCATAACCTCATCAATTAACATAATTTATTATCATATGTTATATAGTTTTTGCTGAACTCATTTAAAATACTAATACGACATTTTGTTTACACAAATCTAGTAGAGTATGGAAATCAGCACGCTCTATGCGCACTCCGCGCTGCTCTACATAGCTCGTCACGTCGCGGGCAGCCTCAAAAGGCTGTTACAGCGTACATAAAGCGCCGCGTACATAACAAAGAACAATATTTCCCGGCCGCGCGTCTAAATATGTACACTCAGGTAAAAACCGAGTGGAGTTGAGTACATAATTAATATGTAAGCGCAAACCCTTTAAATCTGCCTTAATCAAGGCTTAGACAATACGGCGGCCATCTTGGGGGCCGACCCCTCCCCTCTCCTCGGGCGCAATGCGCAGGCTTAGGGGGCAAGTAAGGCTTCGTGCATATCGTTCGGGAAATTAATGCAAGTGTTGGCTCGATGACTTAATATCTTGATTGCGTTTTTTGTTATTTTCGTTTCGTTGTTGCTTTATTTTGTACCGGATTTTTTTGTATTTTTTAGTGTTTTAACAACGCGAAATTCACTTGATTGTGCCTACGTTCATTAACAATTAAAATAGCCATATATTATGTACTGTTTACCTACAATCCGTGTTAGTTCTCATAACTAAAAATTACCATTTTAAAAGTAGGCTAACACAAGACTAATTTAACTCCTAGGACTACTTTATATTTAATAAATAAACTGTATTTTAATCATTAATTTGAACATACCAAATCATAAATCAAAAAGCAGCCTCTCTCTTCTAAACATAGACTAATTAGAAGTCTTCAGTAATTTAGATACTGTTTTCATTTCATATAGCCCGTTGGAAACACTCACTGCTGATAAATCTTAATCATTACTTAATTATTTTTTCACCGAATTTTGTTTAGTTATTCCAATACACATAGGACTCATTAATGAAATGGATCCATATCTGTGATCCGAGCGGCAATGTGCTGTCCAGTACGTTTAAATTTATAAGACGATTTCAGTATATTTGTAGGTATATATCTGGTTAGTTTGTTGCACGTACATAAAAGGAACATGGATACAGTGTTTTCACCAATAAGCATCATAATATACTGAAACATCATATCTTACACGTTTGTACAAAATCTAATTGGTATTTAGAGCAACATTAATTGTTAAGAAATTCACGAACACAGATTATTTCCATGCAGTTTTATTTTAAACAGTTTGTTATGCACGTTAATTTATGCTTATTCTAGGGTAAATAGAGAGCACCAAGTGCCGAGGACCTCTATCGTTATGAACCTGTCTTTCTAACTCTTCATTCAACACACTCTGATATATGAAAAATAAAAATAATGGCTAATGTTAAAAATGTGTGAGCAGTTTGTCGGCAGCCTTAGCGGGCGAGTGCAGGCAAATTAATTGAATCGCTGCACGCTCCATTGTGAATACCGAGCCGAGTAGCTCTCGCTATCTTATACTTCAATCTATGCACAGTTTTTCTTCCTATATCTACCCGCTACCATTTCAACCAAGTGCGTATATGTTGATGCCAAATTGTAATGTAATATGGAAGGGGATATCTTTCGAGCTCGTTTTAACATTTTCATGCTATAAAATAGATTTATGTCTATTTTATAATGAGTCCATTCTCCAATGTCACAGTCCAGTGCCTGTGAATCCTTTGAAAACAACTGCAGGGATCATTTCATATTAGCGTAAGTTTGTATAAAAAAAAAGGAAAGAGCCCATATGTGTTTTGATAAAGTACCAAATACCAAAATCGGGCTCCTAAAAGGATGTTCATTTTCACATGTGTGTTTGTGGGAGTCGAACCCAGAACCTTCTGTTAGATCTATCTCTTGAGCTTGGCACGGCAAACGAAGAACCCATGAGTTGTTAAACTGTTGCAAGAAATGTTTGAAAGGTAGAAGAATTTTGATCACAAATTCCACTTATTTCCGCACATATCGCGAATATATTTCTCCGAAGGGTTATGCAGATATATGTGGTGTGGTACTCCCACTCTTTAACAGTAATTTGCGTAGGCATCTTTATCAGTGACCAGCAGTACTTATATTTTTTGATCCAATTTCGAAAGTATCACACTAATACGAGGCGTATAGCTACTCCTTGAAGGCATATTTTTGATAATGTAATGTAATGAGGTAGACCATCAGCACCTACTTCAAATAGGTAGCTTGGACGCTCATTTGATAATTATGTTCAAGAAAAACCTCTCACACCGAAACCCAAACCCAACTCTGTGAGAGTCGGGTCCCTTCAAGCATAGAACATGAATAGAAAATGTCTAAAACATAAAAGAAAATATGTAATCAAAGAAATGTGAAGGAAAATGACATTTTATAAGCTGTACATTCTGAAAAGGATGTTAAAAGCGTGGCAGTGTGCAGCGTTGTCACGTGTGAGTTGCCGCTACGGATATAAAACACGTCCCCGAATTGAGTTACCTGCTAACATTTTTCCTTGTTTATTTAGCTGTCAGCCTAAACAAACTGGTTTTGTACCGCTATTTCAAATAAAAGGCTTCTCATAAGCCGTCGACGAAATCTTGCTTTCGTCACAAGTGTACAAAAATCTACACTTTAATTATAGACTTTGTTGCGTGGAGATAAGGTGTATTTTACTGCTTTGAGAACTAAGAGAGTTGTCAAGAGGAAGCTTCCCTCTGAAAAATGAGCATCTCTTGTTGTGGAGATTAAAAATTATACGAAGCTTTGTTTCAGCGGCGACGCTCCGTTTTCAGAGACACTTTGTTTTTTAAATTACCGTTTTGGTTCATTGTTTGTGAACATTTCAATTGTAGGTATTTAGTTTTGATTCTACTCATCATATCTGATTATGGTATACTTCGTAGTTGTAAGCGATTATCACGTGTGTCTGTGTGTATGCTAATAACGAAAATAGATATTTATCGTAGTAATCACTTTATTAGGTAAGGACTAGGAAAGCGTTTCTAAACCTACTGTTTAAAAAAATATTAAAAAAATGTTGGTGTGGGAAATTATATGTCCACAGGAATATTGAGAGACGAAGAGGAAATTTTGTTTGCTTGGATTTTGATTCACAATGTAATGGACTAAAACCTTTAATAATTATAGGTAATACGAAAAAAATGTTCCTACGTGGCACTTAAGTAAAGACGTCATAACTGAATGAGTACCTTCACATCGGTGAACTTATAATTAAATTGAATTTAAAATTTACTAAAAGCGCATGCAACAGTTGCGAGAACAGATAACAAAAAGCAAAAGATTAGAGAAATCAAATGAATGCTCTGTAAAGAAACTAATGGAAACCCCGATAACGCGAGTAAATAACGAAGTAATCTAATCGGACTTTGTTCAAGAGTCGGCTAATTACGTGAGCCGTGGTGTGCGGTATCGAGAGCATTTGTTTTCTTTCTTTCATTCTTTGTTAGTTAGTTAGTAAGTAAGAGGGAGAGGGCACTCACCGGGCCGCGGCGGGCCGGCGCGCGCGGCTCGCTACGGGCGCCCTGCGTCACTCCCCGCGCTCGACTCTTGAACAAAATCATCAGACAACGGTATAGTTCTTGCATCGTTAGCACTCTCGAACTACCCACTTTACACTAACATTGCTTACGGGATCCGCCTACCACTGTGTATGCTTAAGTAACCGGGGTACTTCATATTAACGTCGCTAGTACCGGGTATAGTTTGTTCTATCACAAGCGCCGTTCACCACGAACAATATTCCATGTAAAACTATATGCTACTCTACACACTACGTACTTACCGCTGCTGCTTTTAAATACGTGGCTATTTTCAAATAAAAATGCGCTTTCGAATGTCCATAATACTTATTGTTAGTTGATTAGATATACGCCGATGGATCTAGCCTAGAATGATGCCTTAGTACTTTTCAGGCCTCCCGCAGTTGTAGAGAAAACGCGTGGCAAGCGATTGGGTGAAAAAAGAGATACTGTCTGGTTACTGAAGGCTACCTATACACTTCTCCGATGAGAATAGTACGTAATGGAGGCATCAAGAAGGCTCATTGTGGGGTCGACAAAATTAACAGTGATATTATTTTTAAGTACAGACAGATGACATGGGCCGTATGTACATTCATCTTTATGTAACCAAGATCGGAACAGAGTAATGCAAGCACTTAGCCTGCTTATTACTTAAATATTCTACATGAGGTGCGTAGTCAAACTGAAGTCATTTTGCAAACATCTGCGAATACGGAATATGATGGTACCTTTATGCAGTACATTCTTAAACTTCTGCCAAACGGGCGAGGTATTCTTAACGTTTAGACATTTTGTATAATTTTGAAATTAACATGTGTCCATCTGATAAAGGTCAGACAAACTAGGAAATTTTGTGATATCGATAGTTCTATTCGATATTCGCTTTAATGACCATTGTCTCGTCAAGTCATTTTAGATTGTAGGCTTTAAAGATACGCATCAGACATGACAATTGTGCTGCACTGCTCTGCTCCTTTAAAGATGTAGGTACAGGCTGGGTTTTAAGAAACGATCAAATTTAGTCTTTAGGGCTAACAGTCACATGCACTAAAGTGATTCTTGGAGATTCTAGAATCTTGCTAAATGTGCTATAATTTTGGAATAGTTCTTCCCACGTTACTGAAAAGAATAAAGCAATGCGCCTTTACTTAATCATCTAATATATATTACACCGTTTTTGGTAATTTTAACACGAACACAATAATAGCGCGACCGCGTTACAATATGCTGCGTGTATTTCTGCTATTTTTAACAGAAGCTTTTATGAACTATCTAGTGACTAACTTATAAGTTCTAGAAGATATAAAGTCAACGCACACTCACCGAGAAGCCAGGGCGCCACCGAGTCGTTTTCCTTGGCGCTCTTGAGGATGGTCTCTGGCAGCGGCAGGGAGTGGCGCACCATGGCGCCGTACAGCCCATACTCGGCCATGATCGTGGAACGACCCCAGCACTTCTCCGTCTTACGCCATTTCGCGCGACGGTTCTGGAACCACACCTGGAAAGAAGAGGCACAGTGGTCACTTTCAGGTATCAAAAGCTAGTTATAACGTATTCATAAAATGATGAGATTTTGAGTATTCAGAAAAGGAAGTGCTTATAGGAACATCTAAGTATTTACAATGAGTCCTTTTATCTTTCAACTTTTGGCCACAAGTCTTCTGTAAGAAAGAGAAAGTTACGATGACACTAAATGTATGTACATATATGAACTGCCGTGATAGCCTAGTGGTTAAGAATTCAGCCTCTCATTCCGGGGGTGCTGGGTTCAAATCTATGGCGCGCACCTCTTTACAAAAGTGC
>DWJK01005058.1:0-11434 GCA_018248815.1 Croniades pieria auraria
TTTGTGCCCGGTGCATGGCAATAGGCTCATCACCTATTCCATAGTGGGACGTAAACGTAACTGGAGAAACGTGGGAGCGTTCTACACTCCTCTGCCCACCTCTTCGGGGATAACAGGCGTGATGATACGTTTGTTTTTTTTACGTTTATTAATTTAATAACTTTTAATAGAACGTGTTGTGAAAAATAGTAATAATATTAGTTTATAACTTCGTACATTGGCTCGTTGGACGAGTGGTTGCAAAGGCGACTATTGATAGAGGTGTTGGGTTTGATTCGAGTACTATTGGGTTTTTCTAACTGGAAAATTCTGATGGCTTGGCGTAATGATGTCTGCCCGGTGTATAGCAATAGACTAACCCTCTGTTCCATAGTTACACACTAACGTAACTAGCGAAACGTGGGAGTGTACTACACTTGCACCTATCTACGGGTACCTCTCAGGAGATTACTGATGCTTACCTTTCTGCCTAACTAGTCGATTACAAACATGATGTAAAATTTTTTTATGACCTCGTCATTTTAAAACAACTTTTCGTTTTTTATAATATTCGTACGTAACATCACGCCTGTAATCCCCGAAGGAGTAGTTAGAGGAGTGCAGTACACTCCCAGGTTTCACCAGTTACGTTTATCCGCCGCATCCGCCCCGGGATTTGAACCTAGGACCTCCCGATCGGCAGTCGCGCTTGCAACCGCTCGACCAACGAGGCAGACAAATGAGAGGCAGAATGAGAGTGTTAAAATTATAATGTATCACGCTGGCCAAGGACACTACGTAAACAGCTTTCCTCGCGATGTCTCCTTCAGTGTTACAAGAACTAATTTTTAATCTACACATCATGTACTTCAATGTATATATACTGTAGCAAAGGAGGAGTTGCGCACCAAGTATTGAACCCAGGACCTCCGCAGTTGAGACTGTATTCTAGACTACTAAGCTGTAACTGTTTTTCGCCTGTAACATTAATAGTATAACACGCAAATAGTTATTCATGACCCATTTATTAATCATCATTATAACTCAACTAATTTATCGTTAAAACTTAACTAACCCATTTATCGTTATAACGTAACTAATTTTAACTAACTTAACATTCAATAAAATACACTTCAAAAACGATTAAAGGAAAAACCAAGAAAAAAATATTATAATTGATATACCATATTTAAATCTATAATATCAATAACAGCATAAAAACGCGACTCTCCGCATTAATTAACTAAGTATGAAAATAGTTCAAATATCTCACTTCCAATGTCCATAGACAATCAATTAAGATATAGAATTCCCCATGAACTACACAACAGATTTATAGAAAAGAAAAAAGATTAAAAAGAAAGGTAGCAAATTCGGATATACAAAAAAGATAACAAATAGAGGTTTCAGCCTTGATTTAAACGGGCAGCGGCCAAAATAGGTGTCCTCGCGGGTACCTTCAAGTTATCTATTCGTGATTTTTATAGCAGTCCGCTACGCGCTGGGGGTAATAGTGCTTGCGTGACGTGGCCGGTCGTAGACGGCGGCATGAGTCGCCTTTAATACCCTCGGTACATTATCGTAACTTTGAAACGTAAGTAACGGACAGCACAAAAATCGTTGTTTAAATTTAGAATCAATAATCATTGATTTAACATTTACGAATCAGCCCACGATTTACGATTTGCCCAACAGTAGGTACGAGTGGCGTTCGCCGTTCCCCGTGGAGCATCGGCGCTTTGCACACGAGACACCGCATTACTGCGGTGACCGATGCGGTGCGGGGTGCTAATCCATCCATCCATTCGTGCTAAGGCCCTTTTGAATGCAATAAATAACATATTTATACATACATGTTTGACATATTTATTGGTGTAGTGGTTAAGTTACCCTAGAACGGACGAACCTTGTTTGCTTAGTCTTGATTTGTCGTTTAAATCCCGACAATCAGGGCAAATAATAAAATTAAAATCGAATTAAAACAATCCTGTTTAAAGTCCCATTAATAATAATGTCTCTGCATATCTTCACGCGACTATTTATTTCCATAGAAAGTGTCAAGTGAACACGAAAATATCCCGTGTTGTGTATAATTACGAATATTATAGGCAGTACGAGACTCGAAATAGATACCTAAATGCATGATAAAGGTATTTTCCCAGACGGTATTTCAACCTGGGATCGCCTACGGCAGACGACGGGTGACCAACGTCATTGAACTATTCCAGCGCATACTTGAGATACCTTCATTTATTAAACGGTCTGAACTATCATCTCGTTCCACATAAGCTGGTAATTCGTACTTGTCGTCTAAAAGGGGTCGAAATTCGACAGTGGATCATTAATTTTTTAATTAGAACGTTAAGATTATCATTTAACAGGATATTCTTCCATATATGTATATCTATTTTGGGGTTCTGTTTGAGCACAGACTATATATTGGACACTAACGCTGTGAATATAAATAATAATTTTATTTAATTGTTGACTGCCTCGTTGGTCGAGTGGTTGCAAGCGCGACTACCGAACGGAGGTCCTGGGTTCAAATCCCGGCTCGAGCACTATTGGATTTTTCTAATTTAGAATTTCTAGTAGTAACTCGGAGTCTGGATCAGTGCCCAGTGTATGGCAATAGGCTCACCATCTATTCCATGGGACGTATAAGTACCTGGTGAAACGTGTGGGTGTACTACACTTCTCTGCCTACCCCTTCGGGGATTACAGGCGTGATGTGACGTTAGGAGCTAGAGTTACGTATGTATGTATTTATGTATGTATATAATGTATGTATGTTGTAGTGCTACGGTGTGTCGTAGCTGGGTCTACGATGTGCTACAAATCTCGTAGCATATGCGTATATTAAAATGTTATGCTCTTGTATGTGTTTCTCTTTCCAACCCTTTTTATCATTCCACAGTTGAAATACGGGTCTCCTCTCATATTGAGAAGGTTAAGGCCTAGTCTGCCATGCTGGCCAAGTGCGGGTTGGCTTCACACGCCCTAGAGATTTTTTTGTAAACTGAAATATGCGCTGGTTACCTATGTGTGGGTGTTAAAAGTTAACAAACTCTCTTTAGTACATTGAAGGAGTTTTGAGTTTAGTCTGATGGCATTTTATTAAATCAAGCTCAGTGGCGTGTTAATGGAGATGCTTATGTCCAGCAGTGGATGGGAATACCATGTTAGTAGTTTTGATGTCTTTGTTAGTGAATCGTTACAGTTTCAGTTATGACCTGAACATTAAACATATATTCAAAAGTTAACGAAAACGCGCCAAATTTAATATTCAATGATCAACGTAAAATACAACTAGAATTGAAGTTTACGAGGAAAAATAAAAAAAAACGTAACGTCACGGTTGTAATCCCCGAAAGGGTAGACAGGAGTGTAGTACACTCCCACTTTTCACCAGTTACGTTTACGTCTCATGGAATAGGTGGTGAGCCTATTGCCTTGAAAAGTTGAAAGAAAACAAAATACTAGCTTTTATTCAAGTATTTGATATGGGAAATGACTGCACTAACCTCATATTTTATAACCAATGTCAGTTTTAAAATTGCAATATGTATTCTTCTAGAACTTTCCAGCGATTTACCAGAAAACGTGTTTATTTTCCGAACACGTTGGAGCGTAACATGTCTGGTGTAAGCCAACACTCATTGCACTACGGCCTTAACCCTTTCAATATGAGAGGAGACCCGTGTTCCAACAGTGGAATGACAAATGGGTCGATTATTATTATTATTTATTAAACAGTAATATTTTGTTGAGGGAATAAAACAGATGGCAACCGGATAAAAAGTGAATGTTCTAGATGTTATTCAATTATTAAATACCTTTGTTAATTTCGTTGGAGGAACTAGTAGAGATATTTATATCGCATACAGTGCGCCACAGGTCAACAATAATGATCATTCATAATGAATTCCAATTAATTATTTAGAGTCTTGGAAACCCACGTGCGCTTATGCAGAGAGTGATGGATATAGAAGAAGCACGGCAGGTCTGTAAGAACAGAGATATTTGGCACTCGGCTCTCTCTGTCTACCTCGTAAGGAGCTTGACGGCTTGGTATAATAATATGACTAATTTAAATGCAGTATTCTTGGTATTTCATCCTGAAACATAGTGCTTGTCTTGATAAAGAACCTGCAAGCTTTAAACAAACTTAGGTCGCCCACAGGCCCGGTGGGATGACGACCTGCAAAAGCCTGCAGGCAGATGCTGGATGCAACAAGCCGAGGACAAGGCGCAATGGCACTCATTGGGGGAGGTCTATGTCCAGCAGTGGGCTGAGACAGGATGATGATGATGTTGAAGCTTTGAACATGGTAAGAAACAGCATAATAAAAAGAAAAGCTTAGTGAGGAGCTGGTATCATAAACAAGGACCAATTGCTTTAGTGAGAAGTTGCGGGCTGTCAGCAGTACTGGTCACACCTGCGCTCAGCTAAAACGTGTTGTATCTTAGAATTGTTTTTATTAATACGTATCAAAAACACCCGTGCCTTAGAATTATAGAAAGTCCATGTCGGAGGAGTGTCAAATTGGAAGTAAAATCTCAGAGAACTATGAATTGGTAACTAGTAATGTATTCAAAATGTTATTTGTTTTCTACAGATATGATGTCATCTGTGAGTCGTGTTTTGGACATTGAATGAATTATGGAAAATCTTATCAAATAGCCGTTTTTACGGATCCAGAAACAAAAACTTGTTCAAAATTCTTGTATATCTGCCATCGTACCTCGCGAAAGAACGATAGAGATTTGGAAAAATATTTTTTTATTTTTTAAACTATAGACTTTGCAACATTACTAAACAATTGATCCCGCTGAATGTTACGGTTTGGTAGAAATATGATTTTTCTCAACCGGCTTAAACAAAACTTACTGAAAATTTAAAAAAAGGATATGTGTACCGTGTAAGTATTCCAATATTAAATATGTTTCCCGTCATGTTGCTTTAAAAATACTTTCTAGCGGATAAGAAAGTTGTAAGTATTTTGTTTATCATTACCCAACAACAGATGGCGCTAGTAGTACCGTAAAAAAAACAATAAAATATGTACTACAAATTGTACGAGTATATAATATATATGACTGGCAGGCAATATATGACATAACTTTTCTATTTCAGCTATAATTTTCTCGTAATCAGAAATACGAACAATCTATTCCGTTATATCCGTGTACAGGGTACATTGTTCATTGAAGTTTTTTTAAACAATGTTGCGGATTCCACGCGCCTGAAATCGCAGATTTAGCTATTATGTGTACGGTGGTATTGTTTATTGTATGGTAGAGAATAAAATTGGTTAAAATTTTATTATAATCAAAAATTTATTTACACATTTAACTGAATAACAATCCAACCCAAATTGTACATTGGTTGTATTTATGTCATTAAAATTACTTTTAGTAACTTTTAACTAAAAAATTCAACTTGAATTAAAATACCTAACGTTCTACTATATTAAAAGGTCCAAACAGTGTGCGATTAAACAAACACGAAAGCTTTAGAGCGGAAGAAATCGATATTCCATATTCATAGACAATAGAATTAAATAATTTAAATACGTATGGATAAATTATTATTCACAAGTATTCTTCACGATTACTTTTTTTTGTAGCGAACAATTTGTATATATACTCGTAATTATATATGTATAATGTTATTTTATGTTTAATTATAATATATTATAATATCCTACTTTTTTTTAAATTAAGGTAATTTAGCGCCTACCACAACTCTTCATCATCACCTGGGTTGACTGGCAGAAAATGCCAATTGGCGTTAAGTCCGCTCTTTCTTAACAACAATAAAGCATAGATAAATAAATGTCTTAAAATCCCGAAACCTTGAAAACGTCCAGAAACTTCCAAATGTCAATACTTGATATTAATAGACAATAAATCAGTGATAAACGATCGTAAAACGATTTTTTTTTAAACGCTCGTAAAAAGACAACAATAGTAAAAAGTTACATTGATATTAGTAATTAATAAAATATTCGTAGTAATACATAGAGGATACAAGTAAATGCGTTATTTTCCCCTCAAAAAATGAGAATGAAAATAAGAACAGAAACACTTATAGCACTGGTGCAAAACTTTTGCAAGTGATTATTATAATATAATTTAACTGGACTCTCGCTTGGTCGTTAGAAAACGTCACTGCTGTGCCGGAGATTGTGAATTAGATTCTCACTGGCAACAATTTTTCGTTAAGCGTATTTGTTCAGTCTCCGGGTGTAAAATATATCTATAAATATATATTTATAGATATTTAGTTTGTTCGGGGCTGGCTGCTTTGGGATCCGATGTCAAGATGTTCATTATACGAGTAGATATGTATATTTATTTTATAATAAAAATATGAGTTGCAGTTTCATTCTTTAGTTATTTAAACAATTTTACTGCCAGATTAGGACAATATTTACCTAATATTATCACTACTCCTGCACCACGCACCTATCAACATTATTCTATAAGAAAATCTTTTTAATGTTAACAGAGTAATCGACCGGCAGAACATGAGTTTACGAGCGCCCGTTTACGTGTAATGAGTGTTGCCAGTGTTGTGAACAAAACTACCAATTAAAATAAACTTTTATACAACTTTTTAAAAGCTTTGCGCTAATAGCCAAATGTATTGGCAAAACTGGTGTTGCTAGTGTTTTACGGCATTTTCTACCTTACTTTTGGTATAAAATTACTTCAGCCATTTTAACGTTTTTATTTATTTAATACAGATTCCCATCAGGCGAAATCACAGCCAAATGCTGGCCTATCATAAGTAATTCATCATCATCATCATCATCAGCCTATCTCAGTCCACTGTTGGACATAGGCCTCCCCCAATGAGCGCCATCGCATAAGTAATTAGAAAAGTATTATTTCTCTGATAATATTTATTTATACCACATTACAAAGCGCACGTCCTTTGCCTAACTGCCGGCGTCTGTGTTTCCGGACACATATAACTTAGAACTCTTCAAAACAAGAGTGAATAGGCATGCGTGCTCCATCTTAGGACGCATCCGCGTTTTCCATCAGGCAGAATCGCGGCCAAACACTAGCCTATCACACGATAAGGAAAACATAACTGGGGTTGATAATTTACCTTAATAAAATTGCAGTTCAAGAAAGTTGCAATTTTCAAAAAATTTTAATTTATAACAAGGTGTTTTATAAACATTTTATGAACGTCAAAATCACATAGACGTGCATCTCCGGTTACATTTACTCCGGCACTTGACAGCCTCCCCGCAGTCTTTTGAGTGAAGTTTTAATCTCTATTAATTAAAAAACTCTCGACAGCGTTTTTAATAAATTGTTGGACACATTAATTGCAGGAACTCTCCAGTCTTTTTATTAAAGTGTTAATCTCTTTTAATTAAAAACTCTCGACGGACTTTTCACTGAAATGTTAACCTCTAGAGTTAGGTAACTAACTCGACTAGTTTTTATCATCATTACCAGCTTAAACAAGCATTTTGTTAGGAAGCAACATAGCTTTCTATAACATCTAGCAATAATACATCCAACAATACTTTTACATAATCTTCATCATCATCAGCCTACTCCCGTCCACTGCTGGACATATGCTCTCCAATAGCACGCTACTGAGCTCGATTTTCAGCGCTTCGCATCCAACCTCTGCCAGCCACTTTGCGTATATCGTCACTCCATCTAGCTGAAGGGCGTCAAATTTGGCGTTTGCCAACTAATAATAAAGTATTGAACATAAATTATTAACGCTTACAGCGAGCAATAGGTAATGCTCATAATTTACCAATTAATTAAGCACAATGTTAGTAACACGTCCGTAAAACCGAAAGCTAGTCGTTGTAAAAGGCAAAAAGCGCTTTAAGCTTTAAGTGTACAAACATTAGCTTATGGAATATTAAGCGTCATAAAGACGAGACAAATTTTACTTAGGCACCTTGCGAAAAAGCGGTTGTAGGCGGTTATAAAGATGATAATACCCAGACTAAACAGCTGCAAAATTCATAAACTGTCCGTAAAATACGAAGAAACGCGACGCGGGTTTTCAACTCCACACCGTCGTGTTATTTCGTTAAATATTCACTTTCCTCACCAGAAACGATTAGGGGAACTAGCTCCATTAATGCGCTTTATTTATTAAATAGCTTTAATAGTAAGTGTTAGAAGAGCTTCAAAGGATGTCATTGAATATAGCTTAGAATTATTAACTTCACTAATGCGATCCTCAGCACGCATGCTCGACGTGGTGATTATGGGAAAAACCCTTTAGTTGGGGTCTATGTCCAGCAGTGGACGAGCTGATGATGATGACGGGATTCACGATTATTTTTTACCCACATTGGCTCAAAGCTGGACGTAGCTCAGTTCTTGCCATCACGCGGGAATAAGGTCATATATCAGCATATAAAAATATGCTATCAAATAAAAAATATACGTAATAAAAAAATTCCGAAAGCTATAAATAAACATATATAAAAAATATGCTTCCAAAAGTTCCCGGTAATTGACTCTACTCAGCCAGTTACTTGCCATTTATATACATATTTGCCTTTGACAGTTGATTAATAGAGTAAAATAACTATATATATAATATATTGCAAAATCATTACTAACATAACATCACGCCTGTAATCCCCGAAGGGGTAGGCAGAGGGGTGTAGTACACTTCCACGTTTCACCGGTTACGTTTAAGTTCCAGGGAATAGGTGGTGAGCCTATTGCCATACACCAGGCACTGATCCAGACTCCGAGTCACTACTAGAAAATCTAAATTTAAAAATTCCCCCAGTACCCGACCCGGGATTTGAACCCAGGACCTCCAGTTCTCGACCAATGAGGCAGTCAAAATCATTAGTGAAATGTTGAATAAATATTTGTGTTGAAATCCCTAACTTACTGTTTGAGAGTCTTTTCCAAAATTGCTGTTGATCCAAGACACATTATACCGGCTTTATCTATATATGTACATAGTTAATAAATTTCTAAAGTAAGACACAACTTTGTTGAAAGTTCTTCTGAAACTTTCACCTTTGTGTCTGTGGTAAATCTTCCATTTTCAATGAACAACTGAGCGCTGTTTTTTATCTAAATGTAAGAAGTTCTGTACCTTTTTTAACGACATTTCGATGTTTATGGTCCGACGGCTTGATTTACGTTTATTTTTCGGGATAAGCCGAATAGTTACGGACTTGTAGCGATGGTCAATGTACTGTAAATTGCGTGTTAAGTTTTAAAAATGGAACATTATACTTTTTTTTTTACAAACATTAACAGATAACTCGTGGAACGTCCGCTCTGTTTAACTGTTGGGAAAGAAATAACTAACTGTTGTAAGCATTGCTTATTCTGTCAACTTATATTTTAAGAATTTTTAACTGCTTTTGATAAGATTGCTAACCTTGATTTTGAAAAAGTATAAATTTATTATAAAATCAGTATTTTCGTTGATAATCATTTATATCACACGGAAACTTTTCCGATTAAGTCTATAATGTCGGAGTATAGATTCGTGCCCGGTGTATGGCAATAGGCTCACCGTATCCATCTCAATGATTCGCGTTTTTTCCACGTAGCCATTTTTATATTTCGCATAGTTTTTTCCCTCTCCAAAGACCAGTACGATATGAGGTCTCATATAAACAAATATTTACGGCAAACAGAATCTAACATTTTCCGACTGCACGTATATTTCCGCTGAACTTACGAAGCTTTCAAATAAATTGAAATAAAGTTAAAAGGAAACGAGAAGTATCAAGACTAGAAATACTATAAGTCTGAAGAAAAAATATTTTTAAGAAATAACAATATTCACGTTTTAATGGTAATAAGAATATTTCAGTTCGTTACTTTACACAGTATGTACATAATATCACTATATATTTTATTGACTGCTCGTTGGTCGAGTGGCTGCAAGCGCGACTGCCAATCGGGAGCTCCTGAGTTCAAATCCCGGATCGGGTAGGTACCATTGGATTTTTCTAATTTAGAATTTCTAGTAGCAACTCGGAGTCTGAATCTGTGCCCGTTGTACGGCAATAGGCTCACCACCTATAGCATTGAACGTGAACGGGACTGGTGAAACATGGGGGTGTTCTACACTCTTCTGCCTACCCTTTCGGGGATTATAGGAGTGATGTTACGTGTTACGCAACGTGTGAATTGTAAATATTGACTTATAAAACCCAAATAATTCATACTCCTAATATAGATGTATTATTTCTATTTAAAGGTCACTAACGGCTTCATAAAGCCATTAGGAACGTGTGCCAGGTAACTTACGAAGACTTTCGTCAATCGATATGTTAGGTAATTAAATATGGGTCTAGATATTAATGTTTGCTTGAGAAATATTTATTGCATATAATACTGCTCGTGTGGTAACTCTTCACGCTTCTTGTGACGAATGCAAGTAGCGCGTCAAGTATTTAAGAGTAGAAATATTGGCATTCAATGATCTGTGCTCATCCGTGAGGACCTAAGGATGACGACTATAATGACGATGTTGATGATAATGACGATAGCGATGATGAAGATAGCGATGATGACGGTAACGACAATGTTGATGATGATGGCGATGATGGCGATGACGATGATAACGACGATGTTTATGATGATGACGATAGCGATGATGACGATCACGACAATGTTGATAATGACGGCGATGACGACGATAAAGACGATGTTGATGAAGACGACGATCACGACAATGTTGATAATGATGGCGATGACGATGATGATGATGACGACGATGGAAACGATGATGTTAAAGATGATGGTACATACATATGTAGAAGTATTATCATTCCTGTGGTGGTAAAGTCAAAATTCTATTCTTACGCCTTACGACCTTTTCTAAAAATATTATCTGCGTCACCTTTTCGCAGACAACACAAAAGGCCGAATATATCTGAATCCCGAAACAATCCCTGTATTCATCATTTTGATATTTCCCGGTCGGGAATCCAATTTGGAAATTGTACCCGATAGATTGGTATAATAACAAATATTATTATGTCAAGTGGGTCATGTAAAACTTCTTCGACGTAACATCATGCCTGTAATACCCGAAGGGGTGGGCAGAGGATTGTAGTACACTCCCACGTTTCACCAGTTACCTTTAAGTCCCATGGTGGTGAGCCTATTGCCATACACCGGGAACTGATCCAGACTCCGAGTCACTATTAGAAATTCTAATTTAGAAAATTCCCATAGTAGCCGACCCGGGATTTGAACCTAGGCCCTCCCGATCGGCAGTCGCGCTTGCAACCACTCGAGCAAGAAGGCTGTCATATTTTTTTTTAAAATAATTTTTGATTAAGCAGTGATAGCCTAGTGGTTAATAATTCATCATCTCACTCCAGGGGTGCTGGGTTCAAATCCATGGCGCGCACCTCTTTACAAAAGTGCGTTTTAAATGTAAATATCACATGCTAATGGTGTCGGAAAA
>DWJK01005059.1:0-11434 GCA_018248815.1 Croniades pieria auraria
CACCACCTATTCCATAGTGGGACGTAAACATAACTGGTGAAACGTGGGAGTGTTCTACACTCCTCTGCCTACCTCTTTGGGGATAACAGGCGTGATGTTACGTTTACGTTAAATTTGTTTATTGTTATCATTTGTTACCGCCGCCGGAATCGAAACGCACATATCGTTCGACGTTCTCCCAATTTGTTATTGTACTCTATGGACATAGTTTTTTTATGCCTTGTTTCTTGCACGCCTTCAAACAGTTGTTATGGTAACCATTCCATTAATGTGGATCGTGCTAAAATTGTAGCGCTATACAATTTTTATATACGTTGTCTATTAATAAGATGGCGTTTATCGGAGGTGTTTTATAAATGTGTTATTGAAGCGCATGGCTAAGTCGGACACATCCGTCTAACGCGCCAATCGACGAAGGTAATAATTCGCACGGAATCCAGTAGAGCCGTTCGTACGTGAGCCTGTTTACGCGAAGATTAACTGGTGATGGCGGATAATCCGTTTAGGCGGCACCGCGCGGATGTAGCAGCAAGCGCCCGGGGGTTGACGCGGGCGGGCGGCGCGGGGGCGGGCGGGGTTGTGCTAAACGTTCCGAACGTTATCCGGTCATTACGCGGTGGACGTAATTGAAAGCGCAGTCCGGCCTAACTTTGTTACGGGTGCGTTAAATTCTGTCGGGGCTCGTGTCCCGTGCAGTGCACTCCATTTGACCAATGATTAATCATTGCCGTCTTATAAAAAAATTTGTTTCGTAGAATGGTAATATTCATCATATTTATATTGATTAAATTTCATTCAGTGATTTTAACATGTTATACGGATTTTCAATCATGTACGCTAATAATTAATAAAATATTACCAATGTATTAATTTGTTATCACCTATATAAAGAAATAGATAGATAGATAAAAATCAGTTATATTTGTTGGTACATTGTCTATTTGTTTTCGTTTACATAATATGAATATTACCAATATATTATGTAATCTCGCCTCGTTGGTCGAGTGGTTGCAAGCGCGACTGCCCATCGGGAGGTCCCGGGTTCAAATTCCGGATCGGATACTATTGGATTTTTGTAATTTAGAATTTCTAGTAGTGACTCGGAGTCTGAATGTGTACACGATGTATGGCTATAGGCTCACCACCTATTCCATTGTGGGACTTAAACGTAACTGGTGAAACATGGGGGTGTACTACACTCCTCTGCCTAACCTTTAGGGGATTACAGGCGTGATGTTACGTTTTTTATATATGTAATCCCTTTAACACAAAACATTTGTTTATGTTATATTTCTACATTTTTGACGATTTATTGAATTGTGCCGGCGTAAATGGAAACAGTTAAGAAGAGAAATATAGCTTTCAAAATTACGTCGATCGCACGACAGCTAATTGGAAATACGTCTTAAATAATACAATATTATTGAGCACTTGTATAATACTATTGCATGCCAGCTTTTTTATTTCTCGCTACCGCCTTCTCGCGGACTCATTGTGCGCGTATCGTTTCCATTGTAATATTATTACGCATTCATTGATGCTTTAATATGGTCTCGCGTGAATCATCACCATTGTGTTGCATATTATACAAGAAGTCCCCATTGACCACCTCATCGATATACTTGGAACATGTTGTGGTTCGTGTCCTCGGTGTCGCTGCTGGGGGAGGGTAATGGAAAATTCTGTGTTACGCGGGTACTTGCGGTGGGACGGATCTATTTGGGTGTTATATGAAGGTACCAAGGACCAGCAACCAGTGGTCGTCTGTTTCTGCTGTTAACATTTTTGGTGTCGACGTAATTGGAACCACATATTTTTTTTTTAAATTATGTTTGCCTATGTCTAACATAAGGTTAAATAAATGTCAATAAAATGTGCTACTGACAATGTTTAGTACCCACGTGTCTTTAAATACCTACACGAGTATGTTTGAATATTAGCTTGTTTTGACAACAAACTAAACTACCTATTCGCCCCTGGCTGGTCTATGATTAGCATATCTAGACAATTATTCCACGTAATTCGCTGAACAACCAAAAAGCGGGCGCTGACCAATGTTGTAGACGGGTGTCGTCGGCACGCCCCGATCCTCGCACGTTTGGGTTTGGTACTGTAATGGAATGCGCAAGTGATATAAGGCAACGCTATAGAATTTTTTCAGTAATAAACGTTTCAGCCGTTGGTTAGTCTCCCGACCGCTGAACCTGGTTTTCAGGATTGTAGATTAAATTTCCGTTATATGTTATAAGGCGATCCTCCCACAAGCGAGCCTCCGTGCACAGGTTTAGAGGTTTCCATTAATATTGTATTACGCATCCGAATATCATCATCATCATCATCAGCCTGCTCCCGTCCACTGCTGGACATAGGCCTCAACAATGGCACGCCACTGAGCTCGATCTTCTGCTCTTCGCATCCAACCACCGCCAGCCGAATATGCAGTGTCCGAATCCCTAACAGGTGCCGTATTCCAAAAGGAACGTCTTGATAAAAGCGTATTGATAAATTTCCTGTGGCGACTCTACGGGCAAGTTGCATTTTTCTCCGCATTAGCGCAGTTTACCTAAATGTCAGCAAGCGTGCGCGTGACTTTCGTTCTTATTTACTTGTTGTTAGAGATTACATTAGCAAAGCTGCGCGGTTGGTTCAAATGAACGCGGGTGCAAGCACGTAGGCGAAGGATGGGGTGGGCGGCCACCCCGCTCGATGGCCTGAAGCTTGAAGCGCGAGTTTGTACTGAAATTATAAAGGTCGCTTAGTTTACACGTGTACATTTCATCAGTGAACACATAAAGGTCAATGATTTTGGACCAATTTGCAGATTATTCTGGAACGCCTGGAGAGGTTCTAATTAACGTTCCTTTGACGTATCCGATATTCACATAATTGGGCTACGAAGGCAATTATAGTCTTAAATCGAGAACAGGCCGCCATGAAGGCTGATGTTTCTGCATGTTAAATACAATTTCACCGTTCGGCTTCGTGATTCCGCGCTATTTCCATTAAAAAGTTAATATTGCCGAACAACCGCCGAAAGTTTTTACGTTTCGAAACATAATTGTATATCGGCTTAATCGGCCATATAACCGATTATCGTTTCAACGCTGAACTCTCATAAAGCAGCCGGTTAAATACTTGAGGCCTTCGGCGTGGCTTATCGACTCTTAAGCGCGTAAAACGCTTGTTACTGGTGCATATTTCAAATGTGGAACGATTTATTTGACAGATCGTTTTCCGGTATTGATTTTTTTTTTTATCAGTAAATTGTCGTCGGCTGTTGGTGTCGCAGGCCTTCGCAACCTTTCCGTTTCCGGTGTGACAGCCGCTACGTCACGGCCGCGAGCTTTTTATATTGTCATTGTAATACAGATGTCGATCTGTTTGTATTGTCAGATAATAAACAGGCATTTAACGGATTAATAAATAATTCTTCAGGTTTAATTTTTTGGCGTGATATTGCCACTTCTGTTTGTATGTTGAAACCGCATTTTTTCTCGACTTGTGGTAATTATGAACACGCTAATATATAAATTCCACTTTAGTATATATCTAAGTTAGTTAATTAGTTCACTAACTATGCATCCTATTGTATTGGGATACAAAAGGGACTCACTTCCACTATCGTGAAGATGAAAATAACATGTCGTCAAACCGCAAACCGCGCTAACACAGTCATCGGCAAATGTAAGACTACATTGCCTTATCATTTCCCGTTTCGGACATATTGCGTGTGTTTAAGTATTGTGTGTGTACATGTTGTTCCTTACTGGTGTACATGTGTGTGTGTTTGTGTAAGAGTGTGTGTGTATGACTTTATCGCCTAGAAGTTGACTCGTGTGGAGCCCCATTAAGTACTCGGTTCTAGTAATTATTATTATTAATGCATTTAAAAATTTTATGCAAACTACTGACTTGTTGATAGCTGTTTTTTAATAGAAGCAACATATGGTTACGTATTTTTTTTCTTCTAGATTTTTGTCCTCCTTTGTTATTACTATTATTATAGTTATAGTGCCAATAGAATTCAATACCAACAGTCTCTTTCCATTCATTATCAGCGTTAAATATTCAGTACTTATATACGATGCTAAATACAAAGACTAAGAACATTACGGTGTGTAAGTGGAGCGGCTGGTGGCGATGGGCGGTCGCGGCCGGGGCCAGGCTCACGGGGTGTCGTGTCAAGGCGTCGGCCGGGGTCGACTTTATTTATTCATCGCCATTCCCACCAACCACACCGCGATTGATAATCGCTTCGGCTCTCATATTGTGTGAGATGAATTATTAGTTAATCTACGTAGCTGGCTGGTTGGTTGGCTTTGGTTTTTTTTTTTTAATATTAGATGTATAAGAGTCCTTAACTTACTCCTTCGGGAAAATATAGGCGTAGTGATGTATTAGATAAACTTACCCTAAATCGTAAATATTACGTCGTAATGTAGGATATTTATGGAAAATGGTTATTTTTTGATTCTACTTATTTTTTTTTCTGCCACTCAAAGGGAACAATGTATGGTTAGTTTTATATGTAATTTATTTCGTAATGTATGTATGTATGTTTATATGGCTACGGTGGTCTTAAAGGTTATCATTATAGTGCACACGAATCCTACGTGTATGCAAAATAATGTTCTAAAGAGAATTTATAACACGTCTCAATCATCGTCAGCTTTGATGTTCATAAACGCATTACGCAGGGCGGGGTCCCGTCGAATGTGTTTATCGAAGGAGAATCAGTGTCGACCGTGTGTGGGACGGCCGTAGGTGGCTGCCGTGGGCCGTGGGTCGATTTGTAACGGCAACGAATTGGTGGAAAGCCTATTTGAACTTTAAGCTTATCGCGAATATTCCATTTTCTTCTTACTTAATATATCTTAATGGATATGTGTTAGTTTATCGGCGTGTGGGTCGCAATGGGTGTAGACATATAGTTGCTTTTTAACACTGTCTCTTATCCTAAAGGCATCATAAAGTCTATTTTTTTATATGTTTTTAATAATAGAGCAATTTTTAAATCGCCCTCACGGTAACCCTAAGGATTAATAAAATTACAACGGAACGAAAACAATATTTCCCAAGGCCTCCCATAGAATACAAACCGTGTATCGATATAATAAAACTCATTAAAATCCGTTTAGAAACTCTTCAGCCGCGAAAATACAGACAGACAAATATTTTCACATATGGAATATTGGATATGGATAATGGCGATTGTTTTATTAATTTTAGCGGAAAATATCTTATTCCAAATCATATATATGATGTAACCTGCTTCGTACAATTTATTTATCGATTATTCTTGTTTAATAATAATTATCATGAAGTTACCAAACCCATCGGCGCCCGTAGCTCGCTTGCTCGGCTCTCTAAGGGATGTTATTATTACAAAACCGCGCCCCACGCGCCTACACGTTTCGATCTGTTGAACTATGCCATTAATCATTCACTCAGCGGTATCCGTTAGTACGGAGACACATGTAGACATTTTCACTTGCAACACACCTTTTCAATGAGCGCACACAATTTTTCTCCTCTGTACACTAATTTCATTTTCTATTGTTCTAATATAACAATCGGGCAGACTATGGGTTGATTTACTCGTTAAGCCGCGCCCCGCGCGCGATCCGCTCACGTTCCGGTCTAGTGAGCGGTGTCATTAATCATTCACTCTACGTTCCCGATCGCTCTTGGCGCCGGAATTTTCACTCGCTCCTACGACACGAATCAATTTGTTTTTGTTTCCCGCCTTTTTTTTTATACTGACTGACATACAATCACCTGTTATATATATCAGATGATGGTAAAATATAAATTTAGTTTTTCATAGTAATACTAATATATTAAACTCAAAAGATTACTCAAAGGATAATAGTCGAATATAGTGACTTCAGATTAGAAGATCTCTCGACATCGTCACTATGCTTCGTATTATCATAGTCATTTCGAAGTCATTCTGATTTCAATATGAAGGGCAGTGAGTAAATCAATTCCAAATGCATTTTAAAGCGCCCCTCAAGTTTTTGTCATAACACGATGTCCGTTCACGTGTTTGAACAGCGTCATAAACCTCGGGCCCTTATCATCCGACGAATGTACTAGCGATAGTCGTAATGTCAACAATTTTAAAGAGGCTTGTAAAAAAGGGGTTGTTGGAGCCCGGCGTTATGGAGGAGGGGTTGTTTTACGTTTGCATCTAGTGGTATATTATTTGTGTGATCTTATTCTAGCTCGAATAAGGATTCATTTTATATATATATATGAACTACGTATTTTCCTATTTCTTTATTGTATTTAATAGTAATCGTTATATCATAAAGTGACGCATGGGGAAATATATATCGTTTACGAATGAGAACAAGGCCAAAGTTAACCACGCCTTAGAGAATATCACGGAGATGTATTGGGGCGTGCCGGTTGCCTCACAACGTTTTGTTCATCGTTGATAGCGAGATGTAAGTAACGAATTTTGATTTCGTAAATTGTATGTGGTAATAATCCACAACTCCAAATGGTATATAATGGTAAATAGATGCGATCGCGGTATTGATCAGAGCTTGTAGGGCGCGCGGCCGCCCCACGCCGCCCGCCCGGCTCAGCGCCACGCGTGACCTTCACGTTGCCGTCGCCAAACACGGATAGATACTTACACGCTCCTATATAACATAAAGACAAAGAGCAACTAAAAAAATTATACAACTAACATTCTATAGAACTCAACGTTTCGTGTGTTAGATTTATAAATATTCCCAAGAGATGCCTCGTCTGTTTTGCTAATCGAATCGAACTAACGGAAGTATGTGGCGGGCCGCCCAGCGCTCCGCCGCGCGCTGTCTGACCTTCACTCGTTGCTAGATGCGCGCGGAACGCTTCCGCGACAACTCTGCGCGTTCTATTGCATGCAAACATTATACAGCATATCCATATCACACTTTAACGTAAGTCTATAAGTATGAAGTACATTTATATTTCCTATACTGTTCCTTGTGTTTTTTACGGATATATTATGTAGGAATTTATTTAATTTGAAGTGAATTTTAATCTTAATGTAATTAGGTTTCAATTGACGGTCAATGATAAAGATGTTGGTTAAAAATGGGTTCACGTTGACACGACTCCAAGGCGAAAGGATCTAAGTGAGTCACAGGCGAAAGGTTTGTAAATATACGATTTCTTAAGTAAATGTTTCAAAACCATACATGATGTTCAGAAGTCATCCTCGAATGCGATACGATGAATGATAATAAAGACATGTTGATAAGTGACGCTGATTATGACGTAATTAGATTGCCCACCGCCCCGTAGCTTTTCAGGCAATCATAATACTTACATAATACATAATACTACATAATCATAATTATGGACTTTAAGTACTCTACGCCCTATACACGTATTATTATGAATCGTAAAAGCTCCATATTTTAAAACATGACACGATTATATGACATGGGGGAGTCCCTACACATACGACATATACACGACACTCAGCCAGTAAGTCGAATTTGTAGGGGTTCCATTCGGCGTCAGTGTGAAACCTTAAAATTTTAATTTTAAGAATTTCACTAAGAAATCTATCTTTTGCTTAAGAAATAAAAAAATACGCTATCAACATTTTGCTAGTAAAAATTATTTTTATTATGATAGTCTTTATTTTTTTTTTCCACTTTGTCATGGATTATTAACATAAACGTTTTGACGCGAGCCGTTTGCATTATAATACGTTTAACGTCATATTAATTCGTCATAAATCTTTTTTATATGTGCATGTGAATAAAAATAATAAATCTCGTATATATTTATTATTCTTAAGAAAGCAACGAAATGTAACAAGCAACGAATCGTAAGCAACGAAGTTCGTACGTAATTAATTCAAAGGAGACGTGCAGAGTTGCCTCGATTTGGAAACGTAAACGGTGGGCGTCCGAACACGTCCGGCCGCGCGGCGAGCTCGTAAAAAAATTAACGCCGACCGCCGCGCATCATAACCGGCCATCGATACGGCAATAAATGAGGCGCGAAGACGGCGATAAGTGGTCCTGCGGCCCGCGCGCCCGATCGATACGCGCCGCGGTACCTGCACCGCGCCGCCACGCGGGACCCAACCTTTTGACATTACGGCTCACTGTGCGCTTGCACCGTTCCACTGAACGTGACCGAGCAGTCGCTCGATATTGTCGTAATTGGAGTTATTAAATCGTACTACACACCATGTCCGCGATAAGATAGTGCACTTCACTCGTACACTTCACGTATACGTACGTATTCAATTAATTAAACTAATATTCACGTTGTAGATTCGGGAGTGTAATAGACAATTTTGTCTTACTCTATATTGTGAAATTACTCCCATAAAAATAGAAATTATATATTGAATGTAAATGAAAACTTTTCAAAAGTATGCTGTTTAAATATTTTGCAAAATAAACTGTTTTTCTTCGCTTTTATTAAGGCTAATCTTTGTCTTCTGTATTTTATTGATTGCGACGTAAGACCATACATTTTACATTTATTAAACATACTTTAAGTACTACAATAATTACATGTGAGTTTGCGTGTGTGGTACACTGCGAAGTAAACAAAGTGAGCCAAAGCGTCGTCAAGGCGACGTTAATACATTGTTACGTAACTCGGGCGCTCGGGTGCGGAAGCGTGGAATGTGAACGGCGAAGGCGGATCGGGCAATTACACTCTTGTAAAACCGTCTCAACTCGCGCCAACCCCGCACAAAACGCTCGAACCACCCTCGCTGACCACGCCGCGATCTATACGGCCACGTGCAACCCCTCCAGCCCCCGTCGCAACTAAATGGGCAAACAATAAAAACGCTCGCCAATAACTCCACATTATCTATTTCAAGTCAATAAGGCGGCGATAACAACGGATCCGACGGAAAATTTTCCATTGAACCGTACGTGAACTTGACATGTCGACATGTATGTTTCTGTAATCTGTATTTTACTTACGCGTTAAAATTTAATCAATTCCATAGGTACCAATCCTTGTTTCATTTTTTCCAGAGTTTGTTTGAAAAATGTTCTAAACGACATTCGTTTTTTTCGCAACGATTCAAATTAATTATCACTCATTCATATTTCTCTACTGGTTTTTATTAGACACATAAATTTTGATAAAATTGCATTTTGTTTTTTTTATATTACTGTCTAAAGTAGGATGTGGCGGATTCAATTATATATGACATCACAGTTTCCTAACAATTTTCCATACTAAAGAATAATTATTCAACTTCAATTCGTCTCCATTTCCTATTGTAACAAAATCGGTTCAACCATGTTGTAGTGAAAACGCAAGTCAGGCAAAGTAGGCCGGCCTACTTTCTTATTCATATACAGGATGCCTTATTATCCCGCAATCTTTCTGCAAAGTAAATGAACGACTGTGGATAACAAACGAGTCCATCTCGAAACGAATCGAAATGTGATTCTAAATTTCTCATGATTGTATGCCGGCGGAATAAGTCTAGACGTCGCTGAGTTAATTGCGAAATTCGCGCATACCACCCTAACTCGCGCGACGCGAGGATCCAATGGATTTCATATCGTTCGAAGTGTGAACGGCATATTTACTTACGTCCCGATAGAGACTGATACAATTTGAACGAACTGTACTTTTTCAGTTTTCACAAGTTTTCTTTATCAACGCTGTCATAATAATTATGTATGACTAATGTATTACTTGTAATAGATAGATGTCGACAAGCGATATAAATGAATATATTCTCAATTTAATGGATCGATCAAGCATGTTGATTATTTTGTTTTCCTCACATCCGCTGAAATGTTTTAGTAATGCGAATGCAACAGTACGTTTTGTGGGCTAGTTGTGGAAGTCTCGTTATACGTAACGTAACTCTTAACGAGCCACCGCCGTCCAGCTGTTTGTTTTGTTTTGTCCGCTCAACATTGTTTAGTATAATTTTTATTGCCCCCATTGAAGTTTCCACTGCATTGTTGCCAATGAGAACATCTGCCCCTAAACATGTCCTGTTATGTTTTCTATTAGGTACTACGAGTGCGTACCGCACTGAAATATTAGATTTTACTTTCTTGCAGCCGACGGCCAGCAACGCCAAGCGACTGGTTTGACAACCCGTTCTGGCTGGTTTGTCCGCGGTCGGTGCGACACCTGATCCCTGCTGCACATGTTCCACGCTCGTCGCGCACTCGCCACTGTAAAGACGGACAGATCTGATATTCAAGGACAGTTCGCAGTTCGGCCCGGTTTGGGAGGCCGAACGATGTCGATCGGCAACACCGTGACAAAATCTATCTAAAGGCAACAAGCACGTGTCCCGCCTGATGTTTTTGATCGAACACAGCGAACACTACAATGTACAAGCAAGGCGCTATTTATGAAACAACATCGCAAATTGACTGTTTCGATTTCTCAGTAAATTCGAATTCCGAGACCGATTTAAACGACCCGACGATGAACGGGCACGGTGCGCGTGCTCCGCTCGCTCGAATCGCCCGAATTCCACACAATGAGTCTGTTCATGGTGTGTTCTGTATTGCATGTCAAATCTGTACTGTTGCCCGTGTTTTCAGGCAGACGTCGACATAAATTGGTCCTAATGACGCAATTCGTTAAACAATTCCAAATTGTTTAACTACGGACTATTTCGTACACCTGTGACTTGTAAAGTTGTTTTTCGAATTTTATGTGAAAAGTAATTGTGTCTGGTGCATCACAGCAGTATTCCGTATCCACATCATGAACTGTGAGGCGTTCCGTATCGAATGGTGCGCTGCGCTAGGCGGAATATTCGACGGGCGGCCGCGACCGGGGCGTCCGTGGCGAGTCATTGACCCTCGCCCGCGGCGTTTTGTCCACAATGCGCATACCCTAAACGTAAGGGCTAAATTAATACTACCTGCTTACTGAAATTGGATCGCTTTAGTGTCCTTTCGAATTTTCGAGACACGAATGTTTCAATCCTAATTTTAAAACACTTTGAATCAATGTTTCTTTTCCATTAGTATTTATTTAGTACTAGCTGTGCCCCGCGGTTTCATCCGCGTTAATTAGAGAAAAATTTATTAAAAAACTATTTTAAGAACGTCACGCTACGATCACCAAAAGTAAATATAGCAAACTATTTTGGCTATAATGGCTTACACATAAGATATAGATATATACTGTTACGGGCTTTTTTGAAGGACTATTTAAGATAAACATTTCCAACATACATTACATATGTGTAACTCTAGCGGTTTTGGCAGCGCCAGAATAGCTCGCAGATGGTAGATTTTTTCCTACTTACTTGATATTTTGGACAATTCGCTCAATATCTTTATAAATTGTAGCCTATGTGTTATTCTGATGTATAAGCTATATTATTTTAAAGTTTCATTAAAATCCATTCCGTAGTTTTTACGTGAAAGAGTAACAAACATCCATCCATACTTACAAACTTTCG
>DWJK01005060.1:0-11434 GCA_018248815.1 Croniades pieria auraria
TAACTGGTGAAACGTGGGAGTGTTCTACACTCCTCTGCCTACCTCTTCGGAGATAACAGGCGTGATGTTACGTTACGCTACGTTCTTATAAATGAAGTGAGTAGCACATGAAGAGTCAGCAGTCTAGGTGACCGCTGCTGCCTACCGACCTTGAATATGTTATTGTGAGTTAGGCCGGTTAGGTATAATTTGTTCGTAAGATTTTTGATAAAAAATATAAAAAGATCTTTAATCATTGAACTGATGTAATTGTCATAGTATAAGAGTACTAACTACAACATTTATAATCGAAATTCAAAATACCGCATAAAGCTAAGGGGCAGAAATGATTGTAATTCCAAAGCCATTATTGCAAAATTCACATTGTTTTCTGTAATATATGCTTTTTCTACCTTGCGTCCCCACGGCATCGGTAAAGTAATTGAATAATCTTTGCTCTTCACAAATATATACTTTGCTCAAACACGCTTCTCCTATCTATAGTCTTAAGTCTCTAGCCGCAATCAAATCAGACGCATTTTTCTTCCCGTCTTAAGGGATTACTTTCTAAATCAAAGGAATCGTCCGCAAGTGAGTGGCTATTGTTCGGAAAAATGGCAAAATGAAATCTTTGACTGCAGAAACTTGTCTGTGTTGCTTTCAGTATTTTTCTATTAACGGTTATCTAAACAGAACCCGCAACGTAGCGACGTCCTTTTCAACAATATATACTCGTATTTGTTGTGATATATTCTAAAGATGTTTTATAGAAAATATAGCAAACTAGGCTTTTATTTCCCTACTGCAATAGTTTTTAATGGTTCCAATGAACCGAATTCCTGTGATGCACACGCCTAAAATAGGAGCAATTGGATCGTAAGATTAATGGAAATTATATTGTATTCGAGGGGCCATGAAAATATGATTTTTTTTTCAGGATGATTAATAAAACATTTTTGCTCATACTGAAATTTTGTGCGGGATGTTGGTACTAAAACTGAAATTACATTAGTTAGTCCATTATGTAAATTCTTAAAATTACTGTGTTGTCAGTTTTGCTTTTAAAATTCTGCTATTCACGATACAGGTGATACCGAAAGTAACCAAATGTTTCAATAACAATTGTTTTCCCAATTGCTTTACTAAAGTTGTTGTGTCCACAAACAGATATTACGAGCGAACATTTTCGTCCCACCGCGTGTTTTCGATGTTCCCTATGGTCCGAAAACTTTGGTACAAATTTCTGGGCCTCATGTTTGTTTACATTCAGTTTTTGGGTCCCAATTTAAACTATCACAGCTTTTATTTGTCGTTTAGTGCGACGTTTGTCGTGCCGTGGTCTGTTCGTAGACTTTGTTTGGGTCGAATTTATTCCGGCCATGTTTTGGTTCCACCAAATTTAGGGATTATTTATCGGTATAATTAAAGTGGTGTTTGATCTTTCATTTGAACGTAGCCACTATGTTGTTCAAGGGTTTAAGCAAATATAAGGAGATTTTAGGCCAACTTATAGTATTCAAAACGTGACCTTTACGTATATTTTAAATAAATTAAGTGATACGTATGTGATTATATGTTCATATATCGGCTTAATTCACGTATGTTTTTCAGAATGGCCCGACTGGTTTCGGACCTATCCGTGAGTTAAGCAGGTACATATACGAGCACATATTATCATTTGCATAAACACTCACGAGACATTTAATGGTAAATTGGTACCTAGACCCATCTATTAGTTTTACTGTGCGTATTAATAGTTTTCAAGAGCGTTTTGTCTATTCCCGCTGCGCCCTAATATGAATATTTCCTTTAAGGGTTGATATTTTATTCGCAATAATTGTACGATTCACTTCTTCAAGTTTCCATTTCCTTTACTTGAAGATAAACCTACATCCATACAGAAAGTAGAAAATCTTAATATAACCTCGGGTCAAGTATGTATGTATGTTATGTAATGTCCACAGCAGTTATGTGAAATTAAAACTAAGGTTTTACAACATACCGTTTTGCACGAGAAGAGTGGAATCTCTCGCCAGTGGCAATTCAGAGTCCGTCAAGGTGGCGTCAGAGGCGTTGTCGGACGCAGAAGTGGGGGTGGTGGGGGCGGTCGGCGAGTCGGACAGGCCGCGGCGCGCGCGTCGCCGCCCGCTGCCGCTACTCGAACCGCTGCCCGAGCCGTACGGGTGGAGCCGGCCCAGGCCTGCACAAAATAACTATTGATGACTTATTTTCCTGAGTACATCGATTTTTTATTCAGTATATAAATAAAGGTGAATTGTTTATTATTTCAAATAATTAAAATCTTAGGACATCTCCACGTAGTCCACTGATCCAAAAGGAAGAGCCTTAGATAAGGTGCTCGTACGGCTGATACATATAAATATATGCTTTACAATTACTTTTTCACACCCAGACAAGTAACAAATACTTGTGCTCATGATATAAATATTTGTCCTCAGCGAGATATGAATCCACGAGCCGCAGCTCAGCTGTCAGGTTTATAACTACTAGAGCTATTGGAACAACTACTAGAGCCAGTCAATAGTGGTCAGAATAGAACTTGCTCTTGTTATTACCGAGTTAAAAGCGGATTTATTTGACTACGATTAATTTGAGAACAATATTATTGTGGTGAACTTAGTTGGATAATAAACAATGTAGTGTATTGTTCTATTGAATTTAAAATAAACAATTAACAGCTAGATACTTGGAAGACATTTAAGGCATATAAGAAATATAAGATAAGGCATATAAGAAAAACGGAAAAGAAAGGTACAAAGAAAGAACAATTCAAATGCGAAGACAATATTTTCTATATTAATTCAGCAGGTCGTGTTACATATTGTGACACAATACGATGAAATAAACAATTAAGGAAACCTTATTGCATTAGGAGCAAATACAATTCTGATACAAAAATTATAATTTGAAGTAATATGATTTAGAAAGGTTACAAAAACTACAATCGAGTAAGTAGCCCAGTAGATTTTGAAATAATATGAAAAAATGTGAGAACGGTAAAAGTCTGTCGTCATATGTTTTTATCAAATAATAATAAAAATAAATTTAAATAAGGAATAAACGAAACATGTAAACAGATTTATATTCAATATTTTATTAGTTATCAATATTAATGTACAAGTTATGTAGTATTTTTATTACATAAAATTCCGTAATTTTGTCACACATCTATCGAAATCTCAGTAACATCTCATTAGCAACTTCACGACGGTTTATCGTGAAAGTGGGGCTACGCTTAGAAAATGTCTTCCTTAATTCTATGACTACAGTCTAATCACATGAGGCCATTAAGGAAAAAGTATCAGAAAGGAATAAACCGGCCATGGACGAGAGCACTCGAGACGACGAGCGAAACTTTTTAATTTAAGGCAAACATCCCAAGAGGCCCAACTCAAAAGACTCCTAGAAAATAAAATTAGTTTCGACTGTACCTCATTACTGGACTTCGTAATTGAGTATGCAGATTGCATGTGGAAAGTTTTTTTCTTTTGAGCTCGAGAAACGATGTTAACTAGGTCCTTTATAACACAAGATGAAAACACTACCTTTATAAGGATATTTGAAATAAATTGTTGGTAATTTCTAATATAGAACTTTCCTGGACAAATTCTCACGTGTTTGGAACAAGGCACGAGAAACGTTCAGTTGATAGAAGTGCTACAATAATATTATAAAATACAATTGTGATTAGCAACCGTTAAACTAGAATCTTTGTTAAATTGAATACTTTGTTAAACTAGAATCAGATTTCCTAAGCTCAAACTCATATTGTTCTGGTCGATTAAAAACGAGATAAATGAACAATAATTTAATACATCTAAATATAAACTCGTGGGAGCGTAGGATAACTGTCATAAATAGTCAACGACTAAATATTAATAAAAAAAATATTTTTGTACTTCACCCATACAACAATTATTGATATAAAAAACAAACAGGAACACGGTAAGTGAATCTAACTATTTAATCAAATAGCCACAAAACTCATTGAAGGCGATAATTAAGGAGGAAGAAGCGGAACCCTTCTAAAGGAGATCCAAACAAAAAGGACAATGAGTTCGTTAGAGGAATTTTTGCTGAGTTCCGCTAAGATCCAGTTGGACATTCGGGAGGAATGCTAATTGTAAGTGGATTTCATAACGCTGAGCTTCAAGTATTATGATGAATAGAGCTGTTTCACCCGTTTAATAAAAAGTTTTATTCTTAAAACAAAACCTGAATAGTCTCAAACACTGTCAGAATTTTTTTACAAAATTCTAGATTATGTATCATTAAACAACCGAAATAATTATTAGATATTGTAAGATAATATCACGCCAGGTCCCTAATGTGTAGGTGCAAGTTACCGAGTGCCAAATATCTCTATTATTACAGAAGTGATGTGCAACTCTAACATTATTTAATTTTTTCATACAGGTATGACGGTTTCATGTCAACAATAATATCTGTAATATTTATAATAGAAACTAAGAGAGTAATAAAGGCAACAAATAATAAAGGGCTAATTGGAAATTAAATGACATTATAATATTGGAATATTCGATCATTTATGTTATTAACTTTGTTATTGTATTTCGATCTATATTGTGCTCTTTTACAGTAATATGAAATCCTCTAGAAAATATCGAAATGTTGCATGAATTATGTGGCACCGCAAATAAATTTTTCTAGAATTTATATTATTTTTCTGTAAAATGACAGACAAATATGTAAAAATTAAACTAAAACAAATTAACAAAAACACTTACAAATATTACAATAATTGTGTGTATAAAAGTCAGCACGTCAGCACATGGCACTGTGAATCACAACACAAGACCTTTATCAGGTGCACGACTTGAATATTTTATCGAAGAACCTAATGGCAATAAGTCCTTGCTAATCACGTTCGTCCGTGAACAAAACAAAATTTAATCGCGACCCGAATATGAATTCTAGAATTAAATAACGTCAAACGTGGGTGTTTAGTCACTAACATAAATAAAAATATTGCCTGTTTCCTCTTGGTACGATAAGGGGCGATAATTGCATGGCGCAGGACGTCCGTGCCGATAAGTGTTGACCGGTCATTTAAATGAATTCCACATTTTACTCATATCTCGGGACTGCCCCAAAAATAACTATCAAAGTAACGAACGAAAAACATAATTTCGTTATTACATAGTATCTTTCCACATCTGGTCACGATAGTATCAATTCGTAATCGGATAAAATATGTAAAGGACAAAATAAAATTACGAGAAATTTCAATCTTATAAAATAGTGAACTCATAAATATACAATTGGCTACTCACTTTCGTAGCAAAATCACGTCTACATGAGTAAGGAGTAACCCCAAAGAAAAGAATCCACAAAACATTCAGCAAATAAACGCTAAATCCGCCTTCCGCACGTATTGTTAGCTCTTCGTTACTAGCCCCGAAAGAAACTACAATTTGAATCTCACAAAGTAGCACAAACGAACCGGCAAACCTGGAATCTCTAGGGGGATCAAACTGTCACAACTCGTCAGCCGACAAAAAAGACAACAGTAAGAGCTCCAAAATATTACGGCTATACAATTGGCAGGAGCAGAATATCGCTACATTGATTCTGAATCGTTTGATATTTGCATAGCAATCCTTTTCACTTGTTACCATTCTCTATGCCTATATGTAAATCAATGGGAATTCCCACAGCTTTTAAATCAGGTGTAATATTCTAAACACGGTGCCCTGCGTTAAGGCAAACGTAGAAATTTGTCACATGAGCGATGGTTCGACTACGTGTTTCGCCGTCCAAATCCCAAATATAATCCGTTGCAGTGCGAATAAAACACACCTTTATTACTTTAAGAGGTGAATCTTAAATCCTATGCGGCCGTCTTAGGAGGGTTCACGTTTCAGGCAGGCGATGGGCCAAGATTACTGAGCGAATTTATATCTTAGGAATGAAATCAAAAAGATCGATGTCGATTGCGAGCACGCTTCCAACCAACAGAGTTGTATTAACGGGGAGCGTATGAGTTTATGCCTGCCAAAGTAAAGAAGGTTGGCAAATAGGTTGGGCGTGACGATGTTCAGTTTTATTAAAATTAAAATGTTCAATGGTGACATTAATAAAACGCAGTAAGGTGGAAATTCCTTCGCCCACCACCGTTTAAATTCACAATAAGAAGACAAGGATAAGCTGAACATTTTTATTATCATCGCGCTAGTTTATTGCGTCTCGAGCTCGAGCATTAGAAATAATCTTCACTGTGGGGTGTGTGAGATAAAGTAAGAGGAAAAAAGTCTTAGACCTCAATTGAACATTATTTTTGCTTTTCGCGCCGTAATAGACAGTTTGAAGTGAAAACACGGAGAAGCGCGATTATAACAAAACAAAGAGAACAATAAATCTGTCGGACTTAGCAAAACGGCGGAGACGAAAGGACCGATCTGCAGTCGTAACTCAATCGAAGTCGTGAAATTTCACCAACAATTTATTCAGCATAAACTGTAGTTGTCAAAAGCCGACGTTAACGTTAGAAGGAATAAATGATAGACATAAAAGAGAGACCGTACACAGCGAACCTCAGTATTTCGATCACGTAGAACAGACGCGAGACTCAGTGGAGACGCAATCTTCGAGGAAAGAATTATATTTATCCAAAGGATGAGCAAATCACTAGTAATTCAATGCATGGAAGCGATGAAACGTACTCGAATATAGAAAAAGCTGCGAGTGCGTGTCGCTCCTGCGGGATTTTATCTCCAATGTAGGTGAGGGTATTTCAAGAAGCTGCCGACACAAAAATGTTGAGGACAAGAAAAAAATATAAAATTGCAATTAAAGATGATTCCACTCTACGGTGTTACGTTGCTAGAGTAAGTGGAAAGTAGTGTTAGAAAATACAAAACATTCTTTACTTTTTCTGAACTTACATTCAATTTTTTGAATTGCTATTCATTTTAGTTAAATGCACAATTTTTGGTTATATGAGGGTCTGAATCATTACTACAAATTTATAAACATTTTATGTTAAATTAAGTAAACGTTTGTGTCATCATCATCCTCACCCTGTCTAAGATAACTGTAGGGCATAGGTCTGGACATAGACCAGGGTATTTAGCCGTGCCTAGGAAGGTCGCGCTTTACCGCCACCTGCTCGAGTCGAGTTTAGTCTATTCTTACAACAAACTGGTATCCCCGCTTTGGGACGGGGGATATATTTTTTCTCCGTCTAATATTATTATGTACCAATTCAATACTGCAGTACATTTTAAGACTCTTAAATACTCCATTTCAAACTTGTTTGGTAACTATACTGAAATCTTTTAAGGAGTCCACTTCACGAAACAAGAGGCCATTAAAATTGTCCGAATAAAGAAAACAATGCATTTTGATAAAATTAATACGAAACGAAATTGTTTACCATAACGACTGTCATATTTTAATGACTTATTGTAACAGGCCATATACTTTTGAGGTTAACAGTGCATATTAATGCATTTCGACAAATAACTGATGTGTGTCAAAATGTTACGACTTAACTCAGGGTAAGGCTAATACTGTATTTAAAAAAAGTTTTAAACAGTTCTCGCCATAAGTGAAACCAAATGAGAAATTACTGTTCTAGTGTGACAAAATCTTTTAAACAATATTGCGAATTTAAGCAATTTAGAAAAATAAATTAATATTATAACATAGTGTAATTCTTTGCCTGGAATTCCCCAAACGGTTAAGCAGATAAGTGTAGTACTCCTACCTTTCATCAGTTATTTGATACGTCTAGATCCTATTTCCGTATCGCACAAAACGGACCAGAGACAAACCCAGAGTCCGAGCTAGTAGGTACTAGTATTTTAATTAGAGGTTGGTTGTGAAATATGAGTGTTTAAAACTATTTGCCTAATATTTGTATGAGTTTACATATGTATATTTACGTGTTACATGAGTACATTATAATTAGCTGCGTTGGTTTTTACAACGTGTTAACCTATTGTTGGCGATTTGATAAAACCCGAGCGTGTAGAATATGTCCTATTATGAGCAATAAAATTGTGTCTCTTGTTTCTGAAATTGATTATAAGTCTATCCATTAACATGGAAGTAAACTGTTTAGTGCGTCACTCCATTTCAGCCTGGTTCTTCTACACACAGCGATTTTCCGTCGGCTTTCTCAGACAATCTGACTCTCTGGTCCGTGGGTCACATGTGCAGCTAATGTTTAGACGTGATCATCATTTATTGACCTTTCTCCCTGATTGGTTTATATCGTGAGAATGATTTAGAACCCCTGTTCATTACTTTTTAACATTACTGATATTGATAGCGATGGCGGTGACGTTGTCTGTTGATGAACTAATAAATAATGATTTAATTTTTTTTTACTTAGCTACCACGTAATACATTGTTAAACTTTATTATCAACTTTGGTTAAGACCAAAATTTATTACTCCGTATACAAGCTGTTGGCTTTATGACAAGATAATAACTTTGGACCTATCGAGCCGATGTCCCCTAGGCGCAATCGGCCACAACATGCCAAATAAACAGAACGAAGCGATCAACACACTCATCGCGAATCATACAGAAATCCAAAAATCCCTTCAGCGAGTGTTTGTTTTTGATTTTTGTCTAACGAGACAATGGGGAAATGATGAGCACCGGGCCGAACGTCGCCTTTGGGACTTCACCCCAATTCACCAACACCACTCTTTCCAGTATAGTTACATAGAAAGTTAGCCTTTACTATCTAGATCATAGAAGTTAAATTTACTTGCGGTTGTTCGGCATTTATGTTCTTTTGCACATGCAATGGTCACATATGGCGTCAAACGGGCTACGCGAGTGACGGCATGCCACTCGAGGGATTCGTATTGGCCTGTACTCGACGGGACGTGCACTATGTCACTGCATCGGGGAACTTGGACCGAAGATTTAAAACGCTAGGGGACGCAGCTACAACTGTCATTTAAATGTTTAGGTCCAATGACTTCATTTGGCGTTAACAGAAATTAATAGCTTATTTCTAGCGTAAGGAAGATGCAAGATATGTCACCATAATAATGTACTGTTTAAGAAACGAAACTTGATACAAAGTCAGCTTAATAAAAGATTGTGGAATATCACAAATTTTTTAAATATCAGTTATGTCAGATAGTAAGGAAATCCTTTATACTAATATCCTAGTAAGTGATAGGTCGTAATGCCTGACCAGATAAGAAAATTATACTCCATAATGTGTACTAATTTAATTGACATCAGAGTAAGCGCATATTATAACCAATGTAACTAATAAAATTATGCAAATATGTCACAAATTATATCGTCCACTGATAATGAGCTTGGAATTTAATACATTATTCGTCACCACAATAGATTAGGTACGGTAATCAAAATCCAACTGGACCCGGTTCAAAGCGCTAATTACGTTACGTTGTTTACCTTTGTCATATTGAAAGATTAGAGTAAATTTGTGTCATCGAGACTCATGATGGGCAGGTCATATTTCACTTATTAATAGTTATTTAATTAAGTGTATAGGATAGATATTCAGACTACATACCTAACCTTTGTCTGGTCTTAGGACAATGCAAATTCACATGAAATTTGTAAGCAACTTCATTATACATATTTATAATCGACCATGTATCTTAATAAGTTAAGTAAATACTACAAAGTTTGAGTTCATAAAAGGTCTATGATTTAAGTTATTTAGTATTGATCGTTGTATGAAGTTGGCATCGTTTGGGGGAATTCACTCCGAAATGAGGTCAACTGAATAGGACGTCCTCGAGTTCGTTCAGTTTGGTTCTTATAAGTGTATCGTTGAAAACATTTGGAACTTTCTACAGAGTACATTATGAGTTTTAATGGATTTCAATATATTTTGTGAACTTTAAAACAACTCGTGTTACTTTTTGGATGTTATCTTCAATGATTAGAATATCATTAAACTTAAAACATACAATTTGTTTCAAACTTAGAATATCATTAAACTTAAAAACATATTTTTTTTCACACCTCTCATTACAGTTATTTAAATAATCTAATTTTATATTCAATGATTCTAATCTCCATAAGTTAACACATATAAAACTGTTACAAATTTAAATAATCGCCGCAAATGTGAAGCCTCCTCATGAGCCCCCGATGGTTTATTAACTAAACCGCGATGGGTTTACTGTAACCGAATGCTAACGAAATGATCAGTTCAAAGAGGCGTAAACATAAATTACATGGTAGCTGTAACAGAATGGGTAAGAGACGGGATATCTACTGTGAATAAAATAAATCGTTCGTGTCGTTTTGAGATCGTTCCACGCAAGTTCGATGGTATCGATTGAGATAAAGATATAACTTTAGACGTTACTGCTATCTCCCGATCTATATGTACGCGAATGAGTCCAGGGGCAGAATTTACTTCTGGACACAGATAACGAAATTATGAGAACATTTGTTCAATTGGGTTTTTAAGACGGGCTTTATTTTATCATGAATTCGATAACAATTTAAATTGTTTCAAATTTATCCATAACAATAATTTCCAATAGCCTGGGTTCTTTTAGTGATGTATAAAACTTCATTACTGTTGTACGAAATATATACCTACCTATGTATATATACATATGCGATTAAAATGTTCATACTGCATTAAAATATCACTATGACAGAACAAACAAGCTATAGATACGTTCATGATGAAATACAAATGTATATAAGCGCATTCGATTTCAACAGCACGACAAAATAAAGAGGATTAAATTAAACGTTGATGAACCAAATCAACATAATTAACCGAACAAAGAAGCGAACAGAACATCCATAATTCAAATTAAAGGAGAACTATCGAATTGCACAGCAACAGTAAACCGGAGGTAAATAATTGAAGTAATTGTTGGGTCAGATCGGGTCAATTAATCATCGGATGCGGACCGAAGCCGCATTACCAATTTATGTCCCACCCGAAATACAGCTACGTGTTTCCAAATGTGATCTATTTTGTATCACCAAATGTTGCTGGTGCTACGTTTAATTAGGACGGGCCTCTAGGACAATTACGGTCACTTCTGAATTGAATTGAAAGTTAATTAAGAGCATTAACTCTTTCGTTTGATTGACTTTGATCTCGTTTGTTCAGCTATATTACGCCAATATGAGAAATCATAATATATATGTACATTACATTGTAAAGTTAAATTTCATTTGTAAGCATGCTTTTGAGATGATTTTAAGGGTAATGCAATGTGTTTATAACAATTAATTTATAGCAGTCATGTGACATTGAGAAAAATAAACATTCCATATTATATCGCGTAACTAAGCAGTGATAGCCTAGTGGTTAAGACTTCGGCCTCTCACTTCGGGGGTGCTGGGTTCAAATCCATGGTGCGCACCTCTTTATAAAAGTGCGTTTTAAATTTAAATATCACTTGCTAACGGTGAAGGAAAACATCGTGAGGAAACC
>DWJK01005061.1:0-11433 GCA_018248815.1 Croniades pieria auraria
TTGACATTTTATTTTTCCTCCTTGTCCCTCATTTCGCGAACTTAAGAACGCCCCCTCGTATATAGTAGTTTAGAGTTTGGTTGAAATTTTAATGTAGTGTTTTGTGCGTATGAATCACGACCAGGAGTGGGCCCGGGGCAAGCTGGCAAAGTCTCTATACACGTGTTGCTACATCAATTGATTAATCGCCAATCGATAGTGTCGATCAATCTTCGATCGCTATTTGGTTTAATGAAAACTGTTCATCGATGTTCACTCGTCTCGTTGTATCATCGATCGAATATCGATTTACGGTTTTGTTTTCTTGTCATTTTATTGTTTCTAGTGTTTTTATTTTGTTCTAATGTTTTTTACATGTTTACATAAAACGCACGTTATATTTTTACCTCCTTTGTTACACAAATTGTATATATTTAATGTCACAATTGCTCGCATGTTTTTTTTTCGCCCATTAGAACTTGCTGCTCATTGCAACGTATGTTTAGAATGACAGGTAAATGAATATTTAAAGTGATTCAATAGATAGTAGTTTGTGTTAGTAGTTTTCAAGATAATCAATAAAGTAATTGCTCAATTCGAAATATCTAGTAAATCGCTCGATTTACGAGATATTTAGATTATCTAGTAAATCGAAATATAATCACTCGATTCCTATACAGGAATCGAGTGATTGTATTTCAATCCAAACCATAACACTACCACCACCATGTTTAACTGTCTAAGTACACGCCTCTAAAGCCCGTTCGTCTTTTGATCGGCGCACAAAAACTCGCATATTGGAGCCAAAAATTTGAAATTTGGACTCATCCGTCCAAAGGACATTTTTCCACTCTTCTTCAGTCCAGTTTTTATGTGTTTTGGCCCATTCCAGTCTTTTTCTCTTATGAATATTACTTAATCTTGGTTTTTTGGCTGCTACACATCCTCTTAGCCCAGCAGACAGTAAACGTCTTTTTACAGTTGTTACTGAAACTGTCTTTTCTCGTGTTTCATTTAAAGTAGCAGCAATTTGTGGTGCAGTTAATCGTCGATTTCGTTCAGATAACATCACAACGTAGTTATCTTCCTGCTTAGTCGTAGATTTAGGACGCCCAGATCTCTTCCGTTCTTCATTTCTTCCAGTAGCTTCTTTTCGTACAAGAATATAATGTATACCTTTGTATGAAACACCGACTTTTTTTGCAATTTGACGTATAGAATATCCTTCCTCCCTCAAAGTACAGATAGCACTTCGCTGTTTCAGTGAAATCTGTTTTCTTTTTGCCATTTTATGCGCTTGCGAACAGTTGAAACTATCACATGAACGTCCCAAATGCAACTGAACTCTAAACAAATGTTTTTTTTTAATTATGTACTCATATTGTAAAGATTAGACCCCAGTCATTAATTGTATGCAAGAATGTTCATTGATAAAAGTTATAATAAAAAGCAGTTATAGCCTTTTTTGGTTACCTTAAAAGATACACATAACCCGGTGTCTCTCCCCGTGTACCGGGTACCTTATGAACTTTTACTACTCAAAAACCTCTGATGGACTTTCTCGGGGCGAATTAAAAAGACTCAGGGATCTTCAGCAGACCACACCAGTGCCTTATTAGCACGACGACCTTATGGGCTGTGAGCCCGGGAGAGGTATAATGCCTTATCCCACGCTCTCCACTTCCCACGACGACATGCGGACATATTATACTGCCCTCCTTCCCGGGATCGCTAGCTCAAAGGTTCGAAAAACCATGAGAGACTTCATTTATCTGGGTTCTTATATCAGTAACAGGGGAGGCTGTAAGCTAGAGAAAGAATCCAGATAATACGAAGAAACTGATAGTCGTCAACAAAATGGATAGAAAGAGATCTGAAGGTCGGTATAAAAATAAAAAATATATATATTTTCATCTAATCTTTTGATTGTCTCAATGGACTAGCGCTTACAAGCAAGACTACTAAACCTGACCGAACGGTAACGTTCCTTCCTTACTCATCCGATAGGATCAATAAACAGACAGTGTATCCCAAATGGTCGTACTTACCCGAGCAGTCCGTTGTGCTGCACGTGCGGCGCTCGCGGCGGTGGCGCGGCAAGCGGTACGGGCAGAGGAGCGGCGGGCAGCGCGGCGAGCGGGGCCGCAAGCGGCGAGTCGAGCGGAGCCGCAGGCGGCGCGGCGGCGAACACCACGGGGAAGTGGTCGAGCAACGCCTCCACCAGCACATTGTAAAACTTAAGTTCGAGAATGGAAGCGACGGTCTCCCGCTCGGCGCGCAGCAGCGTGGGCCCGAAGCACACCGCCAGGTTGGAGACGGACATCAAGTTCTTATCGCTCTTTGCTGCAACGCTGCAAATCGCAAACAATCGTACTCGAACCCCGCTCAAATATTCGAGCGAGTAGCAATCAAAAGAATAAAACAATGAGTAGTTAAGCAAAGTTCACACGGAGCGGGCGAGAAGCGTACCGCGGCAGAGGAGGCACTCACTTGCGCAGGTGCGCGAGCACGAGGCGCAGCATATCGAGGTTGTCGGGCGGCAGCGCGTGCAGCAGCGCGTGCAGCGCCGCCACGCGCTCGTCGCGCCGCTCGCACTCTGCAACACACACGGGTTTCAGCCACCGCTCACACGCGGCGTGTTCGACTCCTTCCGTTTGAGCATGACTCGGTCTACTCTGTCCCTTCCCTACTTCTTATATTACCGCGCTGAACCGATCTCGGTTCCGACCGGGTCTTAGACCGTTAGCGATCTCTTTCCGGTTTCGAACTGTTTGTACCGGGTAAAGGCGGCCGGCGTATCGACACATAGGTGTCGGTCTCGAAGTACGCTCCGCATTTAGCTTCCGATCCGGACAGATCAGTAGATACTTCTCTTTTAAGCCCGGGGGGCTGGCCAACGAACTGTTAGAAAACACTTTTATTCCCCCATTTTTTCAACCGATGACTAAAACTCTATCGCCAAATTAAGAATATTTAATTTCTTTTTTTAAGTGAAAAAAATAACGAAATGTGCCAGTCACTGTTATAAACAGACTCGGCTGCCTATGGGGATCCACCACCGACCCTAAACAGGTGCGTAGGAATAATATTTGTTAGTGTTAGGTAGGCGGCTACTTATTGTTAGCACAAATCGTTAATAAAGTTATTATTAGAGTTAAATTAGTGAAATAATCATTAACCCGGTTAGGATCTGGTAGTATGAGTTCAGGTAGTAAAAGTCTGCATCTGTTCTAACCGAAGCTAGTTACAAACGCGTCGCTACTCGTATTGATCGAGACGATCGCCTCTAGCGTACGCGTGGCTCGACAATTGCATCCTTCAGATCGAAACACAAATTGTTACAGTAAAACTTGCGTCACGGCGGACAGAGGTGAAGCGGTTGCACGTCCCCGGGCGAACCGGGGATGCGTGCCTTTATTACTGAACATTCGCTCGCAATTTATAATGATCGGCAGTTGGCCTCGTAACAGATCGCAAAAATCGATATTGGAGAATAGAAACATAGGGTTCGGGTGGCAGGATTTGGGTCCCGCAAGGTCGCTTAAGGAGCCACGGATCGACACTGACTTGCGGCGGCGAGGAAGGCGTGGTGCAGGCGGCGCGTGAGCAGCGGCTCGGGCAGCTGACGCAGGTAGGCCTTCAGCGCCGATGTTAGCGTCTTGCTCTCCCACTCCAACGCGTCGCCCAGCGCTGCCAGCGGCACGCCGCCGCGCCGCGCGCCCGCCACCAGTCGCGACACCTTGGACGACACGCCTGCTACCCTGCCCACAGCCCCGCCCCGCTCGGTCAGTACACGGATGGCCTGCTCTAGCACTTCAATTTCGATTCGCTATCGTATATACCACGGGTTAAGTTTTTAGCATACCTATATCGCGCTTGCACGTATTTTGCTCTTATGCCTTTATTAAATGGCACACATAAAAAAAAAACAGTTACCGAGTAGTTGTGTTGAAAAAGTCAGCTTTTTTTAATTGTCCACACGCAACTGGCATACTGTACAATAATTTAGGTCCACTGAGAAGTATGCATCTTTGGCATAGATAAAAATTTAAATGAGATAGTAGACATTTTAAAAACCGTGCTTCTAAAATATGGGGCCGTTAAAGTAGAAAAAAATAGTGAAATTGGTAGAATTTTAATTACAAGACTATAATAAAGGAGAAGAAATGATCAAAACATCGTTAAAGCTAGATCTATAGGGTATCGAGAAACATAACGGAAATAAAGCTGAGACTAAAAAGTAGCCAAAAGCAAAACTACAACACTTGTGACGTGTGAGAAGTAGAGGCACTCCAGCCATCTTTTATTCGTACGCCCGCTAGCAAGTCGCTGTCTTAGCAGATATAAATGTCGATAGATAGATATTTAGTAGATAGAAGTGTTGACTTCTGTGATATACGAGGGGGCGTTTTTAAGTTGGCGGAATGGAAGATAAGAAGTAAGAAAAAAAAAACATTTTTCTTTTTCAATATATGCTATCCAATTACATTTTTTAGATCTTTCAATAAGCTTATGTAACCTTCATAAAAAAGTTCGAAAAATGAGCTGAAACTACGTCTATCACTTGTTCATTACATAAAAACTTCTTCCCGTGAAGATTTTTTTTAAGCTTTGTGAAGAAAAAATAATCACTGGAAGCCAGCTCAGGACTGTAGGGTGGGTGTTCCAAAATATGGAAGTCCACCTTATGCAGGGCAGCCAACGCAACACGACACCTTCTTTTTTCTTTGATAAATTCTTCAACCTCTCTAGAATTAAAACATAGTATTCTCCGGTTATGGCCTTCATCTTTATAATCCGATAACAGGATCCCTTTTGAATCCCAAACGACTATCGCCATTATTTTTCCAGCCGACTGTGGCATCTTAATTAAAATTTTTGGGTGGGAGTGTGCCTTTTTTGTGCCACTGCATAGAGTCCTGTTTAGACTCAGGTTCAAAATGATATCAACCCAAGTTTCGTCTCCAGTAACAATTCGACTAAATAGTCCATTCTTATCTTCACTATAGAGGTCCAAAAACGTACGAGAACACTCCACGCGGTGTTGTTTTTGAGGTGGTGTCAGCATTCTCGACACCCATGTTGCGCTGACCTATGTCATGCCAAGATGATCACGAACAATTTTAAAAATTGTCGTATCCGATACTCCCAACCATCTCTGCAAGCTGTTTCGTCGGGCATCTTCCAATATTAATTTTTCGACTTTTTCAATAATCATACGTGTCTTTGAGATTCCATATAAATAACACATTTGTTGCTAAATTTAAGTATTCTATTGTAACTCCTACTTCTGTAAGACTCCACTGTGTACGACATAGACATTAGAGAAGAGACCAACATTCCGCTACAAAACTTTGAAACAATACTGCACTTCATGAAACATATAGTGTTCGAACTTCTTGGTAGAAATATCGAAGTCAGAATTTACAATACAGTCACGCGACCGGCACTGTACAGATTTGAGGCTTGGACACTAACATAAAAAAGGTGAAAACGTTTTCAATGATCAAGCACAATGACCAGATGGGAGTAGCACTAACTGGCGAGAGGTTACGGGATAGTGGAGCGAGTGTCGAGTTGAGTCAGTCGAGACACATTTTGGATCACCGAGTAGTTGGAGTAATTGTTGGAGAAAAAGTGTATATAAACAGACCTCGAAAGTGAAAGCTACGTCCGAGTAATATTAGGTCAGAACGATTCGTAATTACTCACTAAAGGAGCAAAGAAAACAAGGTCTCAAATGAGACAGATCGGAGTATACAAACGCTGCGATGTCACAGATAGCGCACCTATAGAGTCCCTGCTCCTCGAGGCCGCGGGCTTCTAACACGGCCACGATTCGGCGCACGAACGCGAAGCCGGCGGCGTCCAGCGGCCACGTGTCCGCCTCGGACGCAGCGGGAGGCGCGACAGGCGGCGCGGCGGACAGCGCGGACAACGCGGGCGGCGCGTGTAGCGCGCGCAGCCAGGCAGCGCGGTCGCGCTCGTGCAGCGCCTGCAGCGTGAGCGCGGGGCGCTCGCGCTCGACGGGCACGGCCTCCCAGCAGAAGCGGCGATCGGCGGCGTCAGCCAACGCGCGCGCGCCCGCCACGGCCACGCTGTCGGCGCCGCCGCCGGCCTGCACGCACAGCCACGCGCTCGGAACGGACGGAATCGTTTCGCCTCGTTTGACGGTTGGGTTCCTTTTAGTTGGAGATTCCTCCGACTTAAAGAACGTCCGTTTCTCGATTTTAAATAATATCTTACCGAACGTAGTAGCTAAACGTGTAGTTACCGTTTTGACGTTGATCTGGTTGTACGGCATCAGGGACAAGATCCGCGAGTTCTTCTCGTAGGTGCAGTACTGCTTGCTCCACGTGGTGCCGAATGCCTCTGCAAGCATAAGAAGATATGCTAAGCGGTGCCGCCTCGTCGCCGTGCACGGATGCGTAGTAACGTCAATGTGCTCACTCTTCTCCATGAGGAACAGGTAGCCGGCCCGCGACACGCCGCCCGCCTCTTCCGCGCCCTCTTCGTCCTTGCTCTACACAGACAACGATACACAGCCAATTTCGAAACTATTACGACTAGTAGGCACATCATTCTAATGTTTTTAAGTCATCAGTCGTACTAACCATCTGCCGCACCTCCATCATCTTCTTCATGAGCGATTCGGTCTGTTTGCTGGTCTCCTCGAAGTTGCTTCGCGTCTGTAAAGGACATGCAATCAGTTTGGACACACGCACACGTGCACACGCACACGCACACACTCGGCATGCGCAACAAAACGTTCGGTACGATTTGGTTACGCGAATGTCTAATGAAGCTACTGGGCTATAAACGTATGACGATTTAGTCTAGTGAATTGGTGTGGAAATCAACGGAGATAAGACGAAGGCGGCGATGCAGGGGAGAAACTTTCGGTGGAGGAGTAGGGGACGTGGGGGGAAGACAGGGGAGGCGACGTTAGTGATGAATTATGACAAAACTGGAACAAAACTCGGGTGCAAGAGCAGAGACCTACTTTCCACACGCGCTCTGAATTTCCTATGACCGTCGCGCGCTACCGCACAACCTGCCAAAGTACAATACACAAGTCAATGTTATACATTCAGTCAAATGTTTCTCGTCCCTTGTTCACGAGATTTATGTAAACCCCGAGATGGTAACGACTCCAATAACTGATAACGCAACAAGTTACTGTTTCACATCCAACAGTTGCCCCGCACGTGCCCGCTCTGTCGTTATCCTGTTCTCGCTGCGGCTCGCAACTTACAATTATAAATGTCCTCCTGCAGCTCGCCGCTTGCAAAGGCTACAACTGTAATCTTTCAGCGCACTACTTGAAGGTCACTTTTATTTATATACTTTAATAGCTTTTGCTCGCGGAGAAATTGATATTGTACTCTAATAGATCATGCAGCTCTATTTTTACCCTATATCTACATTTGAAACAAATCTATAAAAGGAATTAAGAAATCATACTAATCATGCACTATATTATCGCATAGCTGTGAATCTTTCGAATTATAAGATTATAATTAAAGTTTTAGTATAAACTAGCTCTTGGCCCCAGTCTCGCCTGATGGAAAGCAAAAATGTAGCCAATACTTGCCTAGAAAATACCTATTCACATTTTTTTTGAAGAGTCCTAGCTTGAAATTCTTGGGAAGCAAAGTGGAACGTCTACCTGTAATGGTCGGTAGCCCGCCATCTGCCTGGACGGCTGATAGTGAAAAGGAGCTTCAGGTATCAGATCGTGGAGCTCGAGTGCTCACAAATGAGCAACTTAACAGCGCTCGACATGATTCAAGCTATGTAGACTGGTTTCAAAGATCTTTTCTTAACACGGTTGCCTCGATTCTTTACTGAGCCTAAATCTTGCTAATGATACTTGACAGATCTATCCCAAAGTTGGCTGCAATACGCACGAGCGCACTTGGACTCGGTAGAGTGTGAGTAATTGTCATGCTATAAAAAAATTGTAGAGGGTGCCGAGTTTACTTGCAACTATCGTTGCTTCAAACTCAATAAAGTGCCCAAGTTTAGGTTAACTGTAAGATCCACACCTGAAATTAGAACGTGATCTGTAATTGGTATGGTTACATTTTTAACAAAGACGTTATTGCATTTATTGGTTAGACATGAATAGAAAGATCGCTCAAATAAGTCAACCATCTAACTGCGAAGGCTAGCGCAAATCCCGACGACGGTAAGTTACTTAGAGGGATGGCGTCTCAAACTCTATTGAAAGCCCCTGAGATACCAAGTAACATAGAAAAAACTTTACCATGTCTTTCGATTGAGTCACTCCGGATATGTATAGCTTACATGAGAAGATCGCTAGTGGATCGATTTTTACGAAGTCCTAATTGGTCAGTGAGACGATCATTGATCTTGCAAAACTCTTAGCATAAGCAGGGTGGCGGATATTGGCTGGTGCCACCCAGACTTGTGTTAATATTCCGCAAACAGGTTGACAAAGAGATTTGCCTTACGAGACGAAACGATTTAGTGCCTGGGCCGGGCAGTCCAATAAAAGATTTGTCCCTTTTCTACTTTACGTAATTGAGATAATATCGACTTTAATATCGGCAGACGTTAATGTAATCGACATATATATGTCGAGTGAAGAATGTGACAGATTGTTGTGTAGTATTCATTGGTAATCAATTTATTTTCTTCGCGTTTTACGCTTTCCGCACGCGTACATGTGTCTGTGTATGCGAAGAGGCGCTGGTAACAAATTTCGTGTTGCTACAGTACGGAATACTATCAAATAACCGGAAATAGGTTAGATATTCAATTTAGTAGTTTGCATGATATCACTAAATACATCATGTTATTTAAATCAATATTTCCCTGTCAGATAACTTGAAGCCCAGTTTGTTAAGTGCCTAATTGTTTATTGACAAAACATTATAAGCACATAGAATATTGTTTAATATGAGAAAAATCGGAGGTGATGATGCTACGGAAGTCGAATAGATGATCGTCGATAATAGAAATTGGCTGTTTTCGGATAACGCCGTAGCCAAACGATAAGTGGGTCAGTATAACTTCATTTATCAAAGTGGCATATCAATGTGTCTGCCATATTTCTGGCATGGCAAATATAATACTAGATGATACACATAAACATTCATTACAGCGAACGTAAAAGCCGCAACCGCTGCCACTTGGATTTATTTTGAATTAAGCGAGCGCTTTATATTAATAGATAATAGGACTACAGGAGAACAGGATAACTGATATCAGTTTACAACAACAGCTATTAAATGTAACACATCGGTACAACTGGTTACCGACATGTGGCGGTCAGTGCCACTGCCACCACTTAGGTGCCTCCAGGGAGCAAACAAGACGAAGGAGAGCGAGCGAGTACCCGCTGGATGCGTAGCTGCAGGTCGCGCACGAGCGGCTCGGCGTCCGCGTGCACGTCATGCGCCGTGTGGTGGAAGGTCCACCAGCCAAACACGAAGCCCAGCAGCGTCTCCACCAGCTCGAACTTCTTGCGCTCCTGCACGGCCTGCAGCTGGAACACGTACTCCAGCGACGCTTGGCAGAAGTCGCGCTCCGCCATATCCATCGCTGCGTCGGCCTGCGAATGTTTCGTTTTGCTCTTATTTCATTGGACGTAGCGAGTGGGCACGTGGGCCGCTTGGATTTAAGAACTCAGGAAATCCATACACATCGGTGTCCTTTCTCAGCGCCGTACTTAAGATTCCTCGTTATCCCGTGATATAAAACACCGGTAGCAAGGAAGAACAGACTACGAAGTGGAAAAGTGGGCCCGGCGGTACTAAGGCAGGCTAGGACTGAACATGGCCGTCGAACTTATATTTACAATCAAAGCTGATATTGAACGAGTGATTAAAGTTTTCGGTTTCTCGTAACAACGCGAGGCCCAGCCGTTCGCTTCCACCGCTATGGGACACGCAGCATTAGCGACGTCACGTCCCCGCCTGTACCTACTCACTTCCTACCAAATGAATGTTGTAATTGCGTGAATAATGAAAATTACCCCGTAATATAATAATACCGACCTCTTGGAAAACGTTTTCAGGTTTCTTAGTCGACAGTGACAGGGTCCGTTCCTGGCTTTGGCAAAACTTCGCAGTCTTCTTGTCGAACTTTTTTTTGCCTTCCTTAAACAGAAATGAATAGTATTTGAGCGCGTGAAAAGCGAACAATGGTGCTGAATACCATTTTGTACTATAGAAATTATGAGAGTTACCTTCACGGCACCGATATGTTCCTTGCGAAAGCGCTCCAGTGGTTGGATTATTTGCTCGTGAGCGCGCCCCAACTGCAACATCGCACAAACAGACATTTCAATAGACACATATACTTCACACGTACGACGAGCCTTACCTACCTCACACTGTTCTATTGGGAGGTGAGTTCGAACGGTTCCCTCCTTTACAAATTATAAAATTAAGGACAAATTAGCTTTGGTCATGGAACAGTACATTGCAGAAATACCTCCTGCTTAGATATTTTATAACGAACAAATCACACTTACTTCAACTAATATTTGTATTCTCAACATAACGCCATAGAAACATATTAGCACATAAGAATGTACTTGATCGTTATCGACAGTAGCGTCGAACCGTGGGCAATTTCGCAGAGCGCGCCGCGACAGTGGGCGCGGCGGCGGGCGCGAGCCGCCGCGTGCGACGCCACGACTCCCGAATACTAATTGCCTGGTCGCATGGTGACCACGTGCCCGTGCGGTCGTGTTGACGCGCTTGTTTGTGTTCGCTATAGGCCCACTGCACTACCTTAGCGGGTTACACTTTCGCTTTTAAACCGTTTGTCTCGGTTACGTCTGTTGTCTCATGAATCCGCTCGTCGCCGCGTCATGCGCGTACATAGCGAAGGATTTGTTACGTAAACGAGACTCGTTCGGCTTGCGTAAGTATAGGTAAAGCTTTTTCATGACGTTTTAGTGCTTCTTGAGATAATGTATAGATGGGATAATGTATAACAAACAATTGTATGTATAACAAACAAATTTATGAAACAATTTAAAAAATTTCCATAAACCACCACTCAGTACGTCCAAAAAATTGGACTCGAGAAGCCACCAGGCTTTTTGAAATAAAGAGGTGCCCGTACCCCGTGCAAAGATGTTTACAAAATGAAAGAGATTTGAGATAACAGCTCTGCTAAAAATTTCCAAAAGTGTCGCGTGGCCGCCGACAGAGGCGCGATGTGAGATGAAGATGTAGACGAGCGCGACGGAGAGCTGGGCTACCCACTTCACACACATAATGCACGGTCCTATAGTAGTTACTATCAGAACTAACAAAGTACATCCCGTGTTCATGCCACCGAGTAATGTCAATATATTCAGTTTTCCATTAAGGGCGGGTCGATGGAAGGAATGACACTGTCTATGGTCGTTTGGTTTGAGCTTCTGGGTCAGTTGAATTTTGTATGGGTGCAGGTCCAAATCACGACGCAAAA
>DWJK01005062.1:0-11432 GCA_018248815.1 Croniades pieria auraria
GTCCCTAAAACAATCCATACGATGGGCAGTGAAGAATTTTCCCATAGAAAGAGTACGTGCTGCTATTGATAACTGGCCTCAACATTTAAAGGACTATATTGCAGGCAATGGAGACGATTTCGAATAAGCTTTATATGTTTTTAATGGTTTTATATTAATGTATGAAACTATCACACTGTAATAGTAATAATGTTACTCACAATAAAAATTTTTTGTTTTTCTTTGTAACAATATTTATGGTAAGACTAAGTATATTGTTCATACATGTTATTAATGCATGTCATTAATGGAACTCCGTTGCAAGTAGACAGAATTAAAAATCATTAATGTTATTCAGAATACATGATTTATCAATCGTCATCAAGGCATGTTTTCGCAGTAGGTATAGAAGGTATTTTAATAAATTTAAAATATTAGACAACTATAACTATTCATAGATATTCAGCTAATAAGTTGTCTTTTTAAATAATATTTTCCTCAATAAACCACAATAATTGCTTGATATTCGTCTGTATTGTTTAACACAGATAAAAAAATTTGCGCAATATAAATTCAATTGAATTGATTGAACACATCTACTTTTTTTAAATCTACTAAGAATTGAATGAAAAAATCAGTTTGATGCTGAGTCACTTAACATGGAGGACTTAAATTTAAATGTATTTTTGATACTTTGCCACTTCGCCCCATTTAGCTAATTCAATAAATAACCCAATTCAATAAATAACCCAAATCATCATGAACCAAAAGTATGAAAAACTACAAGTCCTTTCAAATATAATTGCCGTTTTATATAAAAGAAATCAAATATCATTTTATAAATAATGTATATTTATTCGAAGTATTTCCTTTTTATCATATATATTTTTGTCATTTAGAGGAATTCATAAATGCGGGTGGATGAGCAATGTCGTGAAGAATGAGTAGAGATTAGAGCGATCAAAGGCAGAGGCTTTTGCTCGAGTGTGTTTGGACCATGATTTAAATACCTACTCTAAGTCCGACTAGTGCGACGAACGTTTTCAATTAACATACACGATAATTTAAATCACAAATGACGATCCGATCTAGAATCCTCTCATTCGTGTGCCTATTAAATAAGTTAATGTAAGCTTTTCGGAATTTTATTCACTAATTTCATACTATCCACTTCCCGAGCTTTTTCTTTCTTATTGACATAAATGAATCTGTATGGTTTTTTACTAGCAAAGCTTTTAACATGTTGGGTTTCGTTTCGCGCAACTGTAAGCAATTCTGAAATCCGAGAACTAAAATTGCGATCTCCACTGCAAGTATGCGTTCTGGATCGGAGTATGGAAACGTTGTGTGTAAATCACACTTTGACATACATAGCGTTTAGAGAGAGTACGAAAGCGATTTCTGAGGCACTTATCATACAGCTGCATCTTGGGAAAGGTCTTACCAAGCTATGACAACCCTGTGTGACATTTTCACATGAAATTACTTTCCCGGCGTAGAATTCTGCTCGACATCATGTTCTTGTACAAACTAATCAGTGGACTTATTGAGATACCTTATATTTGATCGCAATTTGGCATATCCATTCCAAGGGGATTGCCCAGGTACACCAAATATACTCCATTTGTTCCAAAGTTAGCGCGAACAAACCTAGCACACTGCGCCCATGAACAGAAGTTTGAGGAGCTACAATAACGTTAGAGTAACCAGGTGCGACCAGCTTGAGACTGGGGTGAAATCACGCTCAATTGACATTTTCACAAATCTTTTAAAACAGTTTAAAAAAGTAATATGTAAAACATTTCACGCTCAATTGACATTTTCACAAATCCTTTAAAACAGTTTAAAAAAGTAATATGTAAAACAATATAATGAGCTTATGCCGCATTAATATTTTTTATCATGTGCTTTAATTTTAAATTGTTGATTTCATTTTGTTATAAAATATCATTACTATTATTTTTGTCTGTTATTATTGTTAATGTAGTCGATAAGCAAGTTAATTTCTGAAATTTTCTTTGCGTTAATCTCCTGCCAATTTTAATTATAATATAATAGGATAATCTTAATTTGATTAAGTTTAATTTTGGCGTTTAATTAAATGCAATTTGATTTAATCTAACGTTATGTAATTTAATTTAAATTGTATCTTTAAGTTTCACAATGTTATTGAATGATTTTAACGTCGTTATACGTCATTTTTTATTGTATTGTATTTTAAATTATTTTTATGTACGTGATAACCTTTATTCATGTAGCTTGTAGCTATGATTGAGGTGACATTTAGCGATTATTTTTTTATATTCTCTACATTAATCCTAATAGTGTTCAGTTTGTTGGTGAAACTCGATAAATAAATAATATAAATAAGTGTAGGCACAAGAACACCTCTTCATTTTCCGTCACTAAAAGAGCTCAGATGTTAAAGAAAAGACATTGCTGATAAGTTATTTTTACCTGTAACACAATTACAATTGTATAAATACATGATTCCAATCTTCAGTGTTGGTACCAAAATGTTATCTTGATATATGCTGAATAGCATAACAATGTAATCAAATTGTACTGAGGTAGGAGTACAGTTCTATAAATATGTTGTCTCATTCTGTTTCCGAGTGGCTTGGAGTGTGGTTCTCATAATGAGTCTTTGTAAAGTGGCGATATGTGCGACATTGAAAATAAAAACTCCATTTTACAGGTTCTCATATTCAATAGTTTTATTTAGTTAAAAATATACCCTTTTTTAATAACTATTGATTGTTATTTATTTGGACATGGCTAATTCTTATATATGAAACTAATAGGAAAAATGTGGTTATGTAAAATTAAATTTTATGAGGGAAATCGGTGGTTCTCGGAGTGTACATGATTTCCTGGAGTCCTCGCTGAAATAGGCCTTTTATTAACATTTTATGGCCAATAATCTGAGTGACCTTTTTATTATTTATTACTAAGCCTTTACAGAGAATTATAAAACTCAAAATTGTAAACATGTTGTTTTGCAGGCTGGCTCCTCAGCTTGTTTCTAGGCTGTCTACAAATGCATCTACAAGTATATCGGAATTCACACGGCAAAAGGAAACATTTCATGATGTACTGCCCGGAATTTTGGATACTATTGTCACAAGCCCTAAGTTCAGAGAAGTCACAGATGTTGCTAGTTGGATCAAACAGGTATATTTAAGAATAGCAAAATAATTATATTCCATGTTAAAAATTACTCACCTGTCATAACATAATTAAGATTATCATGAAAGTGTTTTATTTTTATCATAAATATATCATTTTTATCATATTCTTGCCATACCAGTATTATTTATTTCTGGTTGAAACAATTGAGAAACGAAACTTAGGGACTCTAATGGGAATGGGAAGGAGTAAGACCACAGTCTGCTATACTGGCTAAGTTTGTGTTACCATAACACAGATGCCTTAGAGAATGAATGAAAGACGCTGCAGTGTGCCGGTTCCTTATGATTTTTTCGTTTAACCTTTAAAGCAAGTGATATATAATTTTAAAGGATTCATTTTTTCTTAAGAAGTGTGCAGGAAAATTTGAAAACAGGGCCCTGCAGAGTGGGACATGGAATTCCAAACGACTTTGTTATCACTACTGTATCACTGTAGTATAAATTTCATTTTAATGACAGGTCTTAGATTACAATTTAACTGGAGGTAAACTAGCGCGGGGATTATCAACTGTAATGGCATATGAGATATTGGAGAAACCTGAAAATATCACAGAGGAATCTCTTCAGTTAAGTCGCGTTACCGGATGGTGTGTAGAAATGGTACATGAAAACATACTTATTTGTATATAGAATATTTTAGTTTATAGGATAAAGAATCTCCTTTGAACATAATTTTGTGTTCACAGTTACAGGCATATTTAGTAGTATTGGATGATATTATGGATGGCTCATTGAAACGCCGAGGCATGCCATGTTGGTATACGCTGCCCCAAGTTGGCATGGGTGCTATAAATGACAGCATACTCATTTACACATCAATGATTCACACACTAAGACAACATTTGGGACACCTACCACAGTATTATGAAATAATGGATCAGTTTAATGAAGTAAGTATTTCAATAAATTGATATTTTAATTGGCAATGTAAATTTGACGAGCCTTTGTTGGTTTTCTGGCTAGTGTCCTTTTATTGCAGAATTATAAATTATGGGTTCCATTTCCCACCTGTGACAATTATTTGTGTGACTAGCATGAGTGTCTTTACTGTCTGGGTGTAAACATTACATGCATATTTGAAAAAAAGAAAGAAATATCAATTTCTACTTATGTTTAGAAATAACTACAATGTAAACCTTCTATAATGTTGTTCATTATAACGAAAAATTCCCTACCATCCAAATGATACAATTTAGCCCAATTTGCTCTGTTTACCTCGAAATCCGTTCAATAATGTACTCTTTACAGTGTCACAGCCTTTTTTTATTATGAAGAAATATGTTCCTGTTTAGACACCAACAAATATTTACAAAAGTATCTGATGGTGTAATTGTTTTTATATTCATCTTACAAAATGTATCTACTAAATCTTAAACATTACAGGACATGCTTAAAATGTTTATGAATATTGAAAACAAATTTTGGCATAGCAAAAACGTCAAGCAAAGTTAACAGAATACATGTGTTTAGAATTTAAATACAGACTATAAGCAATAAAATTTGGACTATTGGTGAAATTTGATTCTTTTTTCTCTCAATATAATGAAAAAAACAATCCCTTGAGATTCATTATAAAGAGTTTACACTGTATTGTCTAGATTGTCTAGATACCATTATAAAAGTTCAGCTCAGTCTGCGAACAGGATGGTAATATGTGAACTGTCGAAAAACAATTGTTTTCAGGCTTTGCTGTTTACATCTGTCGGCCAACACTTAGACTACACTATGGCCCATCGCAATAAAAATGATTATAGTTTATTTACGGTAGATCGTTACAATGCTATTGTAAAATACAAGACTTCATATTACACATACAAGTTACCAGTTTGTCTTGGTATGCTCTTGGCAAATCATTTTGACAAGGTCAGTCATAGTAAGGCTGATAAAATTTGCTTCAAAATCGGAAGGATATTTCAAATGCAGGTAAATTTTAAAATTATGTGTGTACTATAATTATAGTCATTATTTATGACGCGATTAATATGATTAAAAACCGGCATTCATTTAAATATTACCTTACAAGTTGCAGCATGAATGTGTATAATATTTATTAAGGAAGATTATAGTATAGTGTAAAATGTGTGATAAATTAATATGAAATTTTAATAATTTATTCAATTTACCTAAGATTTAATATATTAAATAAGAATTTTGAAATATCGTACAGGACGACTTCATAGATGGTTTCGGTTCGGAATCAGTAACTGGCAAGTCGGGAACGGATATCCAAGAGGGCAAATGTTCTTGGTTGGCTGTGACAGCCTTGCAGCACTGCAACGAAGCGCAGAGAAGAGTTTTCACATCATGCTATGGGAGCTCGGAGCCGGCTCACGTAGAAAGGATTAAAAGATTATATGAAGAACTGGATCTCCCAAAGCTATACAGACTGGAGGAGCGCGCGCGCTACGAGGAAGTCATCAACCTCGCTAACAGCTTCGACGATTCCACGAAAGCTTCCGAATTGTTCTTAAAGCTTCTAGAAGCTATTTATAACAGACAAAAATGACAATTTCATTAAATGACTTTTTTATACGTCACGTCAATTCCAACATTTAAGTAATCGTTCGGAAGTATTTTTTTAAAATTAATAATTACCTCCCTATAATAAAATTTAATTAAGAAATATCGGTGTCGGGAAAGAAATAATTACGTGTTATAAAGAAATTGTACGATTTTATGGCATTGATTTTTGTTATATAGCGCCTCAAAGACGGAAGTTTGTTACGATATAATTTGAGTAAAATATTTTAATCCACCTTATAATCTCAAATCTTTTTTTTTTGTTTCTTCATGAGTAGGAAAAGATTGAAGTGATAATTCAAAGTATAGGTTTATGTTACAAAAGTTTCGAACGCGTTTTTAATTTTATGTACTTTCATTAGATAGGCATACATTGAATAAATTTTATTCATTATTTATTGGTTTGTCACAAGACGTGCTTCCGTTCCCAAACGAATGAAGGAATTTTTAATATTATTTGTAATAATAGAATCGTATTAAGGTAATATCTATGAGCAGCTATTACATAATAAATTTAATTATATGTTATATTCTATAGCACTATTGTTAAACATACCTTGAGCCGTATTTTTAAAGTAATAGAGGTGTAAATATAATCCCAATGTTTGAAACAAACCATGACATTGTATTTCAATATAATTAAAAGGCTGCATGTATCTTTTTAATTAGGTTGTATATGATATATGTAGCAAGAGTGAATTATTTCAAATATTTACCATTATTTATTATTATTATTATTATTATATAATAGTACAAATAGCAACCTGATAGTAATGGTCTGATGGTTATTTTTGTTTAACATTGAGATATTTAAAGAAAAATTCATTTGGATCGTAAGATATTGTACACCTACCGTGTTATAGTTTTATGAGCTAAGGGGGTGTTCTCTAGTAATAACATAAAAAGATTTAATATTTTATGAAAGATGATTGCAATGACATTGGAAACCAAACTAATTTAGTTACAAATTATTAATATCGGAAACCCGTACAGTATTGATATTTTAAATCGATCATTTCGACATCACCTATACTGCAAATCAACACAGCAGTAAGAAATAAAGACGAGACTATTTTTCAGAAAAGCATTAGCTGTCAGAAAAGGTTGAAAAAAAGGCCGTCATAAATTCAAACAAAGAATAAATCTTTTTTGATATTATAGGACATATGTCATTTAAAATTGTATTTATTTACATATCCTTTAAGCAATTACAGTGAACAAACAATAATGTCATTTATTCTAGTTTCGTTCTAGAATGAATGGAGGAAACAAAATGCTTAATTACTTGCGTTAACGTTAGCGATTCTATTAATTTATTAGGTATTAATTTCAATTAGAAAAATGTTGATTTTTAATTACATGTGTAATAATCATTAACTTAGCACATTTACGTAGAATATTTAAAAGATAGTGCGTTTAAAGGAGTTACACAATAATTTAATGTTGGTTTTTAGTATCAACTTTGGTTATTTTTTTTTATAAAAAGAATAAGCCATTGTATTCTACTCTTTTAATGCAACGCTCAGCAAGTTCTTTCAGTCCGTTATAAAACCATTCCTTTGGTTTAAAGTTAACGTATGAAATACGATCATTAACTGCCTCGTTGATCGAAGGGTTGCATAGTGCGACTGTTGATTGAGAGGTCCTGAGTTCTGATGCTGGATCGGGTACTATTGAATTTTTCTTAGTTTCTTGTAGCGATTCGAAGCCTGGATTTGCACTCGCTGTATGTCAATAGGTTTACCAGCTATTCCATTGTGAGATATAAACGTGTGACTGAGATGTAACTAGTGAAACATGGGAGTCTTCTATACTCCTCTGCCTACCACATCGGCGATTACAGGTATAATGTTACGTACTATATTGGCCACGTACTAACACAGAATAGATTAGAAGTAGAAACTGAATTTTGTCAGTAGCAGGCTTGGAATCTTTTGTGAAACAGAAAGACCTGTAAAAATTTTGAAATAATTCACATTGTATTTACAAAAAATTTTTTGCTCATAATTATTAGAAATTATAGCGTTTAATAAATGTTTTTAAAGAAGATTTTTGTATTATTACCCTCATTCTGTTGTAAAACAATGTCCAGAACATTTTTAAATTGTCAATAAGCAGCTTGATGTGAACGAATATAATACATTACAAACTGTATTAGGAACCTAAAAGTAATGCAATATTATGTATTATACGTCATATCGACTTAAAACCTTATAATTTTTGAAGCTTAAAACTGATGTAAATAGACAATTTTTAGGAGCCTAAAAATCCTGGCTGTTAGACGTTATTGGTTAATAAGAAAAAACACAAATTATTCTATCATAGTATATTCCAAAAATATAATGTTATACATAACATTGTTTTATATCGATAGTTACGTCGAGTGGATACAGTGACTGTTCCTTTAAAAAAAGCAGCACTCCCTTACAATTAACGCTTCTATTCATATTTATGATCAACTTAACGACTTGACAGTTGAAGTGCGAGTTATAATAACGATGTATCAGTTTATTTAAAGCGTTATTTTTTTTATTTAAAAAAGAAGTCTTTTTATAAACTTGAACGCGCCCATTATTAATTGGCACCTACACTTGTATTTAATGTCCAGAAAGTAGCAATTTATCAGAAACTTCCTCGTCAATAAACATTCCTTACGTTTATAGTGTCTTGACAATTTCAACATGATAAGAAACGCGACAGATCCGCAAGGAAAGATATATTTGGCAATCCGTAAACCCCGCCTACCCCCTAAGGAACTTGGCGTGAAGATATGTATATATGTATTTTCAACAGTATGTGATGATCCCATATGAATAATGTTCTGGTATATCGTATCTAAACTTAAAATGTGTAGAATCTCATGCAATATATTTTAAACAGGTGAACATCACTGCTAGCTCTGTCCGTTCATTATTACTATCTTGGCATCAATCACACCGCAGCCTGGAAAAATTACTCAATCTGAAGTGGTTAATCATTCAAATCTACCGACAGAATACTTTTTTCTCACACGGAAAATATCTTTATCATTAACTAACATCATCCTTATGCTACTCATATCAGATACAAAACTAATTTACTGCGAATTGTTCAAATACTGAGGCGAGTTCCTGAATCCATCAGTAGAAGTAATGAAGAACTTCATATCTGCAGCACAGCTCATTGTGTTAAAATACATTTCATTAATGTGACAGCTAATATTAATACTTCTACAATACACAATAGCATTCAAATTTAACCAATTGTTCATAGTTTTAACACGAGCATAATTTAAAAATCAAATACAAATTAAACATGAAAATTAAAATACAAGGTTTAAAATAAAAACTCCACGTTAGACATTCCTCTGCCGTATGCCCTCTGCTCTTTGTGATTACTGGTAACATTATTATTTATCTGTCAACACCAAAAGCACAAAAACACGCTTCAAATAAACTCACACAAACAGATGTTAAACAATATGTAATATGAGACTTAAATACGTCGGATACAAGGTTCATTATGAGTGCAATAATTCCTACATAATGTGTTCGAGTCGTTACATGAAATGATGTATGTATGTGCTAATATTTATATAATTTTGACTAGTAAGCACCAATAGACTAACAAATACTAATATTATATACTTAAATCATTATTACAATTTTATTTACAACGTCTTGTTTTTGGGGCTAATAAAATTTAGCCAATCACATAAGCTTCAGTTTACATAATTATTGCGTCACTAAGACATTATGTACCAGTTATTATTATATAATAATCACTGTACCTACACAATTATCGTATTAACGTAAGTAATAAACTTTTGAGCGACAATCAAATCAGTTCTAAGCATAAGATAGTTATTTTAATAGATGTAGAAATAAACTGGCTTCCAGACCGACTGCTGTTAAGTGGTCACTACAGCTAGACAGGATCTAGATCCATTTGCAAACAGGCTTGAAGTGTTGCACTGGATCTGTTAGTCGGTTTACAGGTCAAAATGGAAATATTCATCTCTATAGGTGCAGCGTGTTGATCATACAAATCCCCATCAGTTCTGCCATTTTCGAATGTTAATTATAAGAATATGAGTATATTAACAGATGTCCATGCAATTTCTGCGAGTTGTACATATTGATAGATTGTAGATTTTTGAAATACTTCTACAATGACCACTCCTATGCCACTTCTATGCCACTCTATTCTCACTGCACCCAGTTTGTGAATTATGATCACCTTCTTAAAACCTAATCAATTGGTTCGTTTCGCTTATTAAATTATATATTATAATTGTACTCTACACAAAGTTCTTATAAGCAATTATATCAAAGCCGTATTCAGTAGATGACGAGTAATATTATTTAATGTTAGTCATAACGCATAACTAATTATTCAAGCTTAGAATTAATATTCTGAAACTACTAAACTAACTAAAGTAAAATCCATTCAGAGTATAATTAGGTTTGGTGATATTGCGCGTTTATTAATAATTCGGTGGTATATAATATATTATGGATAATATTACAGACTTCTTTTTACATAGATAGTATGTTGACGGGCTCATAGTTAAATGTAAATATTATCGAGGATATATATCGTATAAGATTTTCCTTGTTTTCTATTTTATCAAAAAACTTCATCTACTTTAGCATATAAAATATCAATAGATTGTTAAAACCATAGAGCATTGAGAAATTATGACCTTTGAATAGAAGGTATACCAATAAAACAGCAGTTGTCGTAACTGAATTCCAAAAGGAGCTAGCTCAATTAGCTGCCTTATATTGCATATTATGTGTAATAAATTTTGCCTACATTTGTCTAGAAAAATCTACGCATGATCTCTTTTCTTCTAATATTGGACATAGACAATAATTATGTAACAGAACAATTTATGTTTTGCCAGTTCGTTAGATTAATTGGTGAATAGTTGACAGTTATTAATATATTTGCATAGAGCTGGTTAATGTTTTATATTCTGTGATGAACGAAATTATTTGGCTTGATAGTCAAGTTAGAATTTGGTGGTTCTAAGGAAATCAAAAATCACAAGGTTCTTTGTTTCTTATTCACACCGTGGTAGAAAATATAATATAATTGTATATTAGTGTAACATATGTAAAAAATCTAAAATGAACTTTAATTGCGGAAAATTTTATTAGATTTCAAAAATTTTACTCAACGTACACCACACCAATTCTACAGGAGAGTTGGTTAATTTTTTGAAACTTCACGATCAAATTAAAGCAAAATACATGTTACGTTCTTATGTTAAATCTTCTACAGTTTTTTACACATGAACTGCCTCTAGACGACACATTTCTTTTAATCTTTTGCGTTTAGATGTGAATTGTCTTGGATAAATTTTTATTGAGTGTTCGGATATCAATTTGTATTTATATAAAATGCGTAATCAAGTGTGATGATGATTTAAATATTCACGACCAGCAGGCGGTAACATTAAGAACACAGATTAATAATTCTCAGTAGTTAATACAAGCAACTTTAAAAATATATTCTGGCTTAATCTGTGATGCAAAATTACATTTCTATGACATTTAATTCAAGACCAGTATAATAATTGTATTCGATCACAAATGTCACTGTCATTTCAAATGTGTCATTTTAGAAGTGACAAAAAGGTCCATAGAGATATTATACATAGAGTAGAGGAGATATACGGTTGCCTGTAAGCGGCACAGTCCGACGGTTAGAACGAGACAACCCTATCGCGATACCCTATCTCTATCTCACTACTGA
>DWJK01005063.1:0-11432 GCA_018248815.1 Croniades pieria auraria
CGAGACACTCTCAACAATCCAGAATTACGTTACATCATTTATTCATTAGTAACCGCGAAGGAAATACTCTCGACAACGGAAACATTATGTTACTAAAGACAATAGAATCTAGTGTGGCCACTCGAAGATGAGGGTCAGGCGGCTCTGCTACTACGACAGGCCGTTGCCCGCGCACCTTGAATCAATCTTAATCCCAAGAACCACGCGTGCTCAATATTTGATATAACACAGCAGGATATGATGTCAGGGAGCGAGATGATGGCCTGCACAAAAGTTTATCTGCATTACTACATTATAACTATTATCCAGACTTAACCAGCTAGCGACGCTCGGCCACGTTTGTTTATCGCAAAATATAATTTACTGCATATTTCTTACAATAGAACACTTCGCTTGTTATTAGTAAAAATACAAAATCACTCGTTGCCTCGTTGGTCGAGTGGTTGCAAGCGGGCTGCCGATCGAGAGTTCCAGGGTTCAAATCTTGGGTCGGGTGCTATTGGATTTTTCTGATTTAGAATTTCTAGTAGTGACTCAGAGTCTGGATCTGTGCCCGGTATATGGCAATAAACTCAGCACCTATTTCATTGGACGTAAACGTAACTGGTGAAACGTGGGAGTGTACACTCCTCCGCCTACCTCTTCGGGGATTACAGGTGTGATATTACGTACGTTTACAAAATCACCAATACCCAAAATGCAGCCGAACAAATCATAATGTCGTACTTATCGTTACAAAAATTGCTTCGCGCGAAATATTGTCTCTATCGCTTGAATAACTGCTGACAAAAGGCAACATGATATTCAAAACCAGATATTACGGATACCACTAATTATATTATAAAATTTGATCAGCGCGTAGTTCGCGTAAACTAACCACGTGCTCTTGGGTCGCGCGACCGACGGTCGGCTGTTGGAATATTTCGAAATATGAGCAACTCGTGCGCCTGGCTCACCGAGCTCTACATTGTATTTTACGGTGACGTTCTCAGAATAATTATAAAACAAAAAAAAATTCTCATGGTTCACGAACCTAGCGAGTAGGTATTTCAGTGAATGAGTACCTCATTTAATATGTGCGTGAGGGGAGGAGGTGAGAAGTGCGGACGACGTGCGCTGGCGGCGTCGGCTGGCGTTAACAAAATAACAGAGAATTCTCATCAAACGTAAACGTACAAACATCGATCCAGATGCCAAAGATCAAACAGCCGGAACCGACTGCGTGGCCACTCACTCGCTCGCCCGCCCCCTATACATAGTAGTACATTCATAATGCCCATGGTTGGATGCCAATAGTTTAAATAGTTGCTAGTTTGAACCACAAATAACACAACTGATTTCAGCAGAGCTTTGAATAAACAAATTTAGTTGTTTTCTTAAACATTCAGTATCATGGACTGACACTTAAAATTCAGCAACTGTGAGAACATACATAAAGAAATGTTTAATTTTTATATCATAGCAAACCATATATTTATAATATAAGCATGGGCACATACATTTATCTTACCCATTTTATTTTCTATACATGGAGCAGTATATAGAAAATATAAAAGTAAGGTAAACTGTGCTGAAATAGTACTTAATTCCACAAATTTGATTGTAATTCAATGACAACTTGATACGTCAGCACTGAATAACAAATAGGGCTAAAGCTATTGTCACCTTAGTTCTGACAACTATCTGTCTTTAACTAATCCTGCATCTGACTCTGGTTACCTTCATTAGCAAGGTACAGATGTAAGTGAACATTTAAAACTTCTTTTACAAATACTACTATTAAAGGTATAGATCATTATTTTATATACATACAAAATCATTTATAATGGCATTATGCTCTCAGTATAATATTACAATTAAATTGAATTATTCAAGTGCATGCAGGTATACATATGTTATAGACAAGCCTTTAAGATTTTGTAGACCAAATTAATTATGGGTGCCCACTTACCGATAGTTATTTAAGTCTGTAGTCTTAAATCTGTAGAGCTATTATTAATAGAAGCATTGTTAACTCAACTTATACCTTGAGATATTTAAATTAAAAAAAAATTCTCAAAAATCCTTTATAATACCCTGAATTGGTTGACTCAATAGATTCAACCTTCATGTCAATAAAAGAAAATTGTGGTCACAGACAGTAATGAAACAATTTTTGTACATGAGGCATTTAAAATTAGTTTAATCTGCGTTGCATAAAATCGAACACATTAGATTTTTATAGGATATAAAGAAACTAATACAAATATTACTTGTTGAGTAGCTGCTAAAAATGAGTGAGCCGTGTGACTGTGATGCATGTGGGAGACTTCAACAACACAAGCTGAATCTCACAAGTTTAAACAAGCAACTCTCTATGTAAGGGTAATAGGTACTGTTCATTGGCATTCATCTTACTAGTAGAAGCCAGGCTCACACTTAATATAATCTATAATCTTTCATATAAATATATTTGAATTATTATAAAAGGAATGCTATATTTCTTCATAAATAAATACACTTTAGATATAAAATATTTACAACTGATCCCTTAAATCTTGCAACCAAAATCACTTATCTGTTTAAGATGTAGTCTGGATGGTATCCTACTATATAGACAACTCTAGTTATATTACCAAAACAAACTGACAAAATTCACCACAGTATTTCAATATAAATAATCCAAGTAGACATTAAATAATTAAAAAGATAAAATATAAATTTGCCATATTAATTCAACAGAATGATCTTTTTTCCCACAGTATGCTTGGTATTTTACTAATCAATTCAGGAATGTAAATTACCACCATTTATAATGTGATTGGGTTGATCGATATGTTGGTCAGAATATGGTGCAACAAAGGAATCAGACATCAAGGTCATTCTATTATACTTTCATGCAGTCACATTCGAACTGTTTATGTGATTTAAAATGCAAATGGGATTTCGAATTAAATTCAGTCTTGTCTAGAATTTAAAAATGAATACTTGTGTATATGCAGAGAACTCACTGGTGAAAGCGGCGAGCTTCCTGGTGGAGCCGAGACGCTTCATGGGCGTACGGGGTTCCAGGTCGCGTTCGTCAAGCACGCCATCCGCACCCGGAGGCGTCGTTGCGCTCGCCGCCGACATGGCTGCGCCTTGCACCCTTGCCGGCCCTGCGTCTTCAACGGTCTTCAACCTCGCTACCACATCTACTGCTCGTACTCACACACTGCCTCTCTCACCTACATCCGTTAATGTCGCTTAGAATAACTGGAATCTCTCTCCCGAATCAATAAACCCGCAATCTTCAAGTTTAATTTATTATATAAAATGATTTGTCTAGCAGGAGACGGCGACCGGTTTGACGAAAAAAAATAACGATCAAATTTCAATAACTCACTTCAAACTAACGTTTAAATCCCATGTACAGGTAAAGTTTAAACTCTATACTTGCATACATAATGACGATCGCAAAAACCGGTAAGCAATCACAACAAAGCGAAACGCACACGTTTTGATTTCTAAAGTTATGCGCACGTCGCGTTCAATATACACGACACGAACGAAGTCAAGTCAACGTAACACTGACGATTGACGAAGTAAACTGAAATTATACGATATAGCAGAACGACAGTTTATACTCGTGTTAAGTCAGACTAGTCAGACATAATGACAAGTAACTGAACTGAAATGAACTGATGCATATATTAAATTTAGATACCTATCTATACAATTTGTATACATATAGTAATGATATGACTGAACGGTTGACATAAAGGCAGTGAACGAAATGTGAAGCAAACTTTCGTTCTCGATTTGACAGTTTTGGTTACGACTTACGACGATCGTTAGTAAACTTCAATATGAAATTACCAGTGATTAACCATTGGTATACTATTAATATGTAAAAAAAAAAACACTTTAACACTTGTGAACTACTATACATATTGAATTACTATATTACAACATAGGTACCCAGCAACACTCAAATTCTTTAATCGGGCTTGCAATTCATATTAAACAATCCATTGCTTAAGAATGGGCTTATTTCATAATGAGAAACATTTTACATAATATATATGTAATTAACTGGCAATTTTTTGTTATCACTTACATTAACACCTAAATAATTCGATTTTTGAATGCGATTTGTATTTACGTGACTCAAAACAATAAATTATTAAACCAATCGTGTATTAAATATCTGATGTACCTGAAAGTAGTGACGTCCCCATCGGTCATATTATCAGTATATATGTCTGTCATTGATTAAGATTGCTTATATTCTCTCATCTTACTGTTATTTCTTCAATATATGATTATGATTTGTGTTATAAATATTTTCAAATCAAATTTTATTCGTGACCTAATACACCGGATGAATTTTTGTGAAGGGCTGCGGAAGCCAGCTTAAAAATAAATTTGTAGAAATCTTTATTTGAAGTTCGTCTATGGAATGACCACCGCTATGTTAATTTGTGCTCCTACAAAGTGATGCATGCGTTGTTCTATTCTGTTTTGAAGAGTGTAAAGGACAAAGACACTGCGTTGGTAGTGTTTCCAACTTAATCTTGAAGACTAGGAACGCGATTTAAGCTACTAACAGATGATAAAGATTGCAGCACATTGGATGGCCTTAACGCCCGTTCGCTAGTAAATACAGCAAACACCAACATGGATAAAGCTTACTTTACTGACGCTAAAAATTGCCCTTATCTATCTGCTGTTACACTAAAACTTGCAAAAAATTAAAGAGATCACCTACATATGTTGTTTCAGTTTATTTGAATTAATGATCTAGTATTAGAATCACGGGTACCATCAATGTGTCGTCCCAAACTTGGCTACTTGAGCCAGTCAGTAAACCTTATATTGGTTATTTGAAATGCGATGCTCGTCTTTGCACAGAGTCAAAAGGTTTAATTTGCTTCACCAATTGACATATACGAGCGTACAAGCTTGTCTGAGCAGTACACCGTAACAATATGATATCCGAGTCACCCTTAGCGAATAGGACAGAAGGTGACTTAGGAATAATTGGGAGGTGAAACGACATATTCAACATAGGTATAGGTATGTTTATTAATAATGTAATAAGAGTGTTCATGAGTAGAGACGCAGCGTGCCGTCGGCTCCGGCGACCAGCAGCCAGGGCTGTGCGGGGTGGAAGCGCACGTCCAGCGCAGTGAGCGAGCCGCGCGACTCCGGCCCGCGCAGCCGCTTCAGGGGCACTAACAACGGGTTCTGCAGGAGGTCACTGCAACAGACACTCATTACTCTCACTGGCCTATCTTTACTTACGGTTCCTAACAATAGTTTCATATTTCCCTTCATCTCGTTAGTGTGATCTTAGTAGATTCTCGGAAACGAAGTCATACTATATTATCTATAATTGTAAAATTTACTAGTAAATGTATTTTATGACATAGCTAAAACACAAAAACACTATATGAGATACTATATGAGACAAAAATAATATAAGATGAAGAGAAGAGTAAGGTTTTCATGGTCTTAGTTAACAGCACGATTTCTTTCAGATATCAGAGTCTACATCGAACTTATTTTACAGAAATGTAAAAGATGCAGACATATGTTGATTGATTTTTTTTACCTTTTGAGATCGCTCCAAACATATGCGAGTGAGAATTTTTGTTTTGGCTATATTATATTAACTTATGGACTTTTGATGATTTTAACATCAGTAGTGGAAAGCCACAAACGACTAGGCACGCGGTGGTAATCAAACTAGACTGTGACACTATTATTAGTTTCGAAACTATCTCCAGATCGACGTGGAAATAAAACAAGCAATAAGAATAAAAATGTAGGGGGAAGACGGGTGGAGCAGCCTACTTGTAGACGGTGGCGTGGCAGACGAGCACGTGCGCGTCGTCGCCGGCCGATGCGAAGAGCGGGTAGCGGCGGTGGAAGGCCACGGCACGCACGGCGCCGCTGTGCAGCCGCAACGTCTGGTATGGACTCGAAGACAGTTCCAGGTCGAACCTGCCGACCGATCGATCCATTCCATTGATTGCTCCTAGGCGCTGTCGTACACGGCGTGGATCCGTAGAGCGCAAATACTAACCAGATGCACTTGCGGTCGTACGAGGAAACGAGGAGGTTGTCCCCAGCGGGGTGCAGCGCCATCGCACTGATCCACTGCGCTCCGGCGCGCAGCTTGCGCACCAGCTGCTGCTGCACCAGGTCGTACACGCGCACTACGCGCTGCGTCTGTAAGAGCCACCACACAGAACAATTATTTATAATTTATCGATTTGAGAGGTGTCTAAGATAATATTCAATGTATTATCCATGTTTGAAATTTAATGATCCTGGAAACCGTGCGTTTTCGGAGAAATATCAGTATAATTTATCCAACCGGATTAATGACATAAACGTTTATATTACCGCGACGAAGAGCAGTGGCTTATGTGTGTGAAAGATCGCGCACTGAACCAGTCCCTTGGCTCGACGGAAGGGCAGCAACGAGCGGCGCCGCGACAGCTGGTGAACCACTACTGCACGGGCTCCACCCTCGCGCACCGTGGCCACCAGATAATCGCCCTTAGCGTGCCACGAAACCTGCCGGGACGTAGCACACGGTGGATATTGCGATAGCGATATTCAGAAATAACTCAGCGATAGGTATAAAAGTAAATCAGGAACCGATCGGAAGAACGTAGCATGCAATAGTTACGTGTTGCAGCGGGTTGAAGTGCGAGACGAGCACGCGCACGCCCAGCGCCCACGAGGCGTCGTCGGGAGTCTCCCAGCGCACGCAGGCCGCCGTGCGCGCGTCCGCGGCGGGCTGCGCGGCGGCGGGCGGCGGCGCGCGCAGCAGGCGCTCAGCGCGCTCGGCGCGCCCGCCCGGCGTGACCGAGCCGCTCAGCAGCAGCAGACGGCGGCCGGCGGCGGCGGCCAGCAGCGGCAGCCCCTGCGCCGGGCCCCACGCCACGCGCGCCAGCGGCTCGCCCACGCTCATAGTGCGCAGGCAGCGCGCCGTGCTCGTTTCCCATACTGAAACCGCACGGAAGCACACTTTTATTACGACTGATGCTAGTCTATTGCTTTTCTAATATAATTATTAACAAAATAAACATATATCCGTTAACAAGGATTAGAGATTAGAGCACTGGCTTAATCAAAAGTAGCTACTGTTACATTGTAATTAAAAGGAAAAAGTATTATTACATAGTAATTACATAGTATTATTACACAAATGGTGTTAGTTTAATAACACATTTTTTAACTATTCTAGTAATTTAAACCCCCATTGGTGATGTTCCCCGCAAGCGCGCGACTGCCGACCAAAGAAGCTCAGAGGCGCCACCTTTGTTGTTTTCATTAGAGTTAGGAAAAGTGAGTGCAGTTTTCGTTTTTCACCTAAGGAAAGTCAGCTATTTCATTAAACTTTTACGTTATATAATAACACTTTCACTAACTATTTTCGCACTAACAATAAGCCTGCAGAGCTTATAAAGCGTGTCGAGTTTAATCCATTGTTTTAATGTTTCATTTATTACCTAATTAATTTATTAGTTACGTGTACGGATCCCCAGCACTCTGTATGCAACACTAATGTCTTGCGTTCAATCGTTACTCAAAAACTTTTAAATTACGTTGAACATAATTGAGAAATACCTTTAATATTTGATAGAAATTTATTTGAAACAAATTTAAGATTTTTATATATGAGAGTACAGTACGTCTTAAAAGCTTCTCGGATGCACATTATATAGCAGAATCAGCTGCGAATATATTTATTAGGAATCGGTACTGAAACGATATTATGGTGACTAAAGTACACTCACACTTAACTGTGCCGTCGTCGCTCCCGGAGACGATATATTGTCCAGTAGGATCGAAGTCCACGCTGCGTACCAGATCGGTGTGGCCCGAGAACACCAACGCCTCACTCGTGGGGAACGGCTGCAGGTCGCGTGGGGATGGGAGCTTCGGCACCAGGTCTTCCGAATTGATAGTCAACTGTAGAACATTTTGAAGTGGCATTCATACGCGAAAACAACTAATACGGTAAATGTTTACTTTTAGTCATTGTGATTTTGTACAAGATATGAACCGTAAAAGCGACAACACAACTGTCACAACATAAATTGCAAGATGCGTGAGGAGCATACCCGCATGCGCAGCGCGCGCGGCGCCAGGTACAGGTCGAGGCAGCGCAGGAAGCGCTCGCGCACGTAGCGCGGGTAGGCGGGCACGGCGCGCAGACTGTCGTGCCGTGTCGGCAGGAATGTGTATTTGCGCTTCCACGGCGTCTCGCTCAGCTTCTCCCACTCTTTCATCTGTAATCCGACATTCGTGTAGCGTCGCTGCACACTGAGGGCGATAATATTGATCGGTTAGCAAGGAGGCGAGACCTCCTTATTGTCGAGCAGGTACTCGGGTGGCGGGTTGTAGCTCTCCGCGTGCGAGGGCAGAGCGCGGCGCGGCGCGGCGAGGTGGCGCGGCCGCCGCGCGGCCGCCTCGCTCTCCGCGCCTTCCGCGCTCTCCGTTGCGCCCCACAGGTTGTAGAACTTGCGCTCCTATACGAATGACATAAAAAACTTCAGATACTGATAAAAAAATTTAATTACATTTGACAATGCAACGTAAACTGTGTTGAATAAAATTGTACAGTATATGTAAAGTACTAGGATATATAAAGATGTTTTTGTTAAATAATATAACTCGCGTGTTACTGGCGTAGTCGACCGTAACAACCATTAATAGTAGGTACTCAATCGTCGCCACTGTATATACTACTTGACACATAACCACATCTACGATTGATACCTGTCGCTAGATTATACTAGATATTTGTTACAGGTGAATCAAAACGAAATCGCACCTTTTTTTTCTTCCGTTCTTCTGCGATCTGCTTCCTCGTCTTGGTCCAACCCATCTTGAGAGCGTGCACAATACGCGCTACTTGAAGCTGCTCGGAGCGCGACGGTAGGAAGGAGCGCTTGTGCTCGGGGAAAGCGCGCAGCGGCGTGGCCAGCACTTCACGCGAAAACCACTCCACCCAGGGCTACAAAGCATTATCCATGCACTCATTAAAACATTTACATACATACAAGAAAACATGTTACTTTTAACTAAAATATCCAATGCACCTGTGCTTCATTGGTTTTTTTTTTAATATTTATATTTAACACTAAACGTACCATGACCGGTCAAATGACCATTTTTAAACGTTCGGTTAGAAAATTTGTTTAAAATGTTGTTGGCATTTTACTTTGGCGTTCACGACCTTTTCTATTATATGCAAATAATTATTTTTACATCATTCATTTATGTTTTTATTTGTGAAAACTGATAAACAAGGGTGTCCTATCGTTGTTTACCACTGCATTTGACCGGCAGAAATATTAACTATTTTATAAGACATTGCATTTGAAAATCGAATGCGCATTCACGTTTTTATGTATTATATAAGTTTGTGGTATACATTTGCAAAGAGTGATACGTAGTAAATCGTTTTAGTGGAAAGAAAAGATAAAAAAAATAAATGTTGTTGGAAAACACTGCAAATAGGTGCTGCACCTGGAAGACTGGGACTTCATAAAATTTTCAAGGAAGTATCAGGTACAACAGTATATGCAAAACGTAATATTATAAAGGTAAGGTGAGGACTGCATTTTTGTAGATTATTGACCACGAAATTATGAAACATAAGAATATGCCCAATAGAAGAGCCAAAGAAACGAGTACTTCACTCAGCTCCAAGCGTAGTTCTGTAAATGTCAAAAAAATGGTAAAAGCTTACCTGAAAGAATTTCATATTACAACCAAACTAAATTCGGCGTTGATATGGCCGATCAAATGGCTAGAAAATATAGCACAAAATCAAAGTCTTGCAAATGGTCTGTTCAAGCATTTTCTAACAAGGATGTTAGAATTTGGTAGGTATATATAAATGCCTGGACATTGTATAAGGAAACGACAGGAGAAAAAATAATTTCTACTCCAATAAACAGAAGACCTTGTTGCTGATTATCAAGAAAATCAAGGAGAACCGAAAACTAACTAAAAATGTGATTACGAAATCGTTTAATTATACATCTGATTCTGCTAAAATTTGTCCTAAATTGAAGAAATATGTTATTTGTAGAACATTCTTGCTTCTGTAAATTTTACAAGTAGAAATGAAATACATAACATTGATTTTTTTTCTACTAACGGAAAAATAAATTTTTGTTTAATTATCACTTTAAAATTATTTTGCTTTATGTTTACTAACAAAATCACTATTTCTCCATTCAATCACAAAAATATAAGGTCCTATCTAGTCAGGTAAGGTCAGGTCTATCTCAGTCATTTGGCTACTTTTGGTATAAATAGCTATATATTGAACCTTGGTATGCTTGGTGTTAAACTTCCATGTAGCAAAATTTTGAAAATGCTCCTAAACTATTGTCCCAATCACTAATATTGATATATACAGCAAAAGTTGTTATAAACCTACTTTATATTCTTCATGTTCTGCATTAGGTACATGTCCAGCTCGTATTCTCTCTATAAGTTGCAAGTCTTCCTTGGTGAGTATTACATCCTGACCTGTAGCAGGATCTTTTACAGTTCTCCAAAATTCTGGATCTTCACACTTTCTAAAAATAAAATTCATTAACAGTACATTAATGTAAGTATTATAAAAATATTAGATGTTATAAACTAGCTACTAACTAGTCATGGTACACTGCAGCAAACTTAGGCACAACCAAATGCCCAACACATATATAGATGGTGCAAAAAAAACTGTGCTTTGCTATCACAAATTGGCAAGACCAGTGGGAGAATTATGGCAAAAACCCCTCTTGCGTCTTGGTGTACAACAATAAAATAAAGGAACCTCCAAAACTTAGAGCTTTTTTAATAATCAGGAAAAAAAGACGTATTTTTTGATTGACTTTTATCTATGACAGGATGAATTTAATCATTTATGCACCATCCCAAATCAAATAATACCAGGCATACAGGGCTGCTAATTAATCAATTCAAATAAAACAAAACAATGAATTACTCAAATCAATAATTGACTAACTTACTTTAGGAATTCATCAATTTGGTCTCTTTGTGGCGGTTTGACAATACGCCTGCCGTCCAGATCATACCCAATATGGGAGTACTCATTGTACCACCACATAGGAATTTCACCAACTGTGTTCAGTCTATCCTCTTCATCTGAAGTATCTCCAGAGTCATATTCATCTGTTTAAACCAAAATGATAGCTTCACAATCCATTATAAATTTATATTCCGTATAACTTTGTTATTTAACTAGACCAAAAACATAACATCACACCCATAATCCCCAAAGAGGATTAACTAACTAATTATTATGTAACATTATACTGGTAATCCCTGAAGGGGTAGGCAGAAGAGTGTAGTACACTTCTACATTTCATCAGTTACATTTAAGTCACATGTAATAATCGGTGAGGTGGTGGTGAGGAATAGGTGAC
>DWJK01005064.1:0-11432 GCA_018248815.1 Croniades pieria auraria
AGGCGCGCGCCATGGATTTGAACCCAGCACCCCCGGAGTGAGAGGCTGAATTCTTAACCACTAGGCTATCACTGCTTATTCAGTGGTCAGTGGATACTTCTTCTTAATTTATCTATTTATTCTGTGAAGAGAATAATCAATGTAGGCGAAGCATGTCAGGTTTGTAAAAATATCTTTAGCACCCAATGCACTCTGTAAAAACAAACAACATCACGTGGTATCCCCGAAGGGATAATGTAGTATACTTTCCCGTTTCACCAGATATGTTTTAGGTTTATGGAGTAGATGTGAGCCTATTGTCATACACAAGATACAGATCCAGACACTGAGCCACTACTATTACTCTTTGTCTACCCTGTAAGGGAGCTGGACTAATGGTATAATAATCAAAATATTGTACACCAATGTGCAAGATAACAAAAGGTAACACTGCCTAAAGGTATTGTCCACTCGTCAACCCTGTCATATATTTCTTTACATCTCTTATACTGTCACAAATTATTGGCAATATGTGGCATGTTGCAATGATGAGTTGTAACAAGGGTTGTCACTGTCCAGCTACATGTCCTTGTTTCTAATAACCAAATATGTTGTTACTGATATGATGTCCTGAACATTTCTATATATCATTATTGTGTTACTTTGTTATGTGTGAGTAATGTTTGTTTAGTTCAACCCTAAATAGTCTTGTTTTCATCGGCATTAGGTTCATAGCATTTTTCCTTTACTTCTACTTAGAACAATAAATATTCACCTGTAGTACCCGAAGAGGCAAGCAGAAAAGTGTAGTACATTCCCATCTTTGAACAGTTATCTTTATGTCTCATTATGGAATAGGAGATGACTCTATTGCAATATACCGGGCACGAATCCACAATCTTACCCCGTATCTGGCGTGAAGATATGTATGTATGTATATAAATCCGAGCCACTACTGGGAATTTCAATGTTGAAAAACCTACTATTACACGACGCAGGGATTTACGTCTGGACAGTTTGATCAGTAGTCAATCTTTCAACCACTCGACCAACGAGGCAGTCTCAAGTCAACTTAGAACATTGTCTATCAAACAGATTAAATTACACCTTGGCCTGATAAAATCCTGCTAAAATAACTTGATAATATAGGCTGTATAATTTCCGACATTAAAATCTTATATGTTTCTTAATTTATCCTGTTTAATTACAGGTACACCCACAGAAGAAGCAGCAACACACACAGGCAAAGTAGAGTTGCCAGCTTGGAGCATAGACAGTGTTGCTCACGGGGATGTACAGAAAAGCATGTGTTGCTAGTTTGAAAAAATCACTCAAGTATGGTGTACATTTCATTCTATAATTTTAAAAGGACTATTTGTGAATAGATGATCCTAAAACGATTTAAGGGAATAATTTTATGTTAAAAGTAAAGAAATTGAAAAAAGACAATGTCCATTTTGTAAAGTCAACATGCTTATCACAAGAAAGTTGTATAAAATTATATGTTAATGATACTAGTGTCAGATAAATAGAAATCATCATAAAACAGATTTTCTTTCATAGTATTATAATCTGGATATTATTTGGAATCTATTTAAAGATGAAATATTCCATGATTTACTAATTCACTGCCCACAGATAAAACGAATTATGCAATTCTGATTGTACTTATATATTTTATATGCTCAATTGAAAATTTAGCTTTGGAACCATCATTGTGACTAACGTTTTAGTATATATTATGTATCTTCTGTCTCTAGTCTGGAAATAAAAAAATCGGGCTTTTTGCCAATCCACACTGGAACAGTATGGTAGGGGTTGTTTCAATTCTTACAATTACAAGATAGCCCCACCCCAATGTAAGATGTAAAAAGGCATTAAATTCTGGATTTCACTGACTTTACCATTCAAATAAGATATTATATAGATAGACCTAACCCAAAATCCAACTAATTTCTTAGTAAACAGTAGTAAAGCATGAAGTCAATTCATTTGTATTTCTTAATTATTAAAAAAATTGCCTACCCCAAAGCTTTATGGGGTCTAAAACAACGAAGTTCCCAGTAAAAACTGAAACTAGATTGAAATGAGAATTTTATTAATATTATTGTTATTGTGTCAACACATCAGATCCCTTACAGGGTGGGTAGAGAGTATGGAGTTGGTTGGAAGTGCCAAATAGGTGGTTTATAAAGTATTTAAATTTTGTAATAACTTTGCAATGTATACAGTTGTTGATTACTTGGTAGCAGTGTGTGGAAAGCAGCATCCACTCAATGTCGGCTTACCACATGGCCCAATCACCAATAATTTAGAAATATTATGAATACATAAATATTTAATGTACTGTTATTTTTATAATGCATGTATTTTCTATAAAAGTTTACTTTGTATTACACTCTAAAACTATATTTTTTTATATAAATGACGATGTTATTTTAATATTAAAGAAATGTCAATTATTGTTAATAGACATATTTATAATTCATTGATTTGATTCTTGCATATTTTTCACACAAAGCCTATACGAATAACATGTAGTTTAGACTGTAGTGTAGGAGCATACCTTTCTAATAGTTTTCTCTGCAATGCAGCAGATTCACATGTTTTTGTGTTCAAAATATGTAGTAGATAAATACAATGGAACACTTAATGTTCCAAAGTGATTTCCAAATATGTCAATACGTTCATAACATTCTCAAATAGACCAGTAATTGATCCATAGAAGTATATATACTACAGCCTGTATTGAATAAATTTCTTTTTATGAAAAAATTTTTTACAGACATTTTACTTGCTACAACCTAACATCATTTAAGCGATGTATACATGTCTATACCACAAAATATAATTAATGAACCTCAGTTAACACAGCTCAGTTCTTATGGCATGGATATGTTTAAAATATGCAAGAATCAAATTGTTCAACATAAAATATATTAATGTAGTTGAGAGAAGCAGTATCACAATGACCGATTGAACTTATTTAGTATGTTTATTACTTAATTTAATGGTCTGTATAATGGCAAACCTTGTTTACAATTTATAAGTCACTCAGAATAACCACTGTTTGTTATTTACAGACATACCAAAGAAATGAGATGTGACTTTTTGTAACTTTACTCGGACATTGTGACATGGGCTTTAATTGTCACAAATATTATATAATGTCCTAATTATCCACGCTTCAGCCATAAGAATTCCATTGCTGGACATGGGCCTCCTAATTGGAGCCACTTCATCTGGTCCTTGGCCTTTTGTGTCCAGCTGCGTCCAGCTGTTTCCCTGAGGTCGTCTGACCACCAGGAGGGCGACCTATGTTCCTTTAGCCGAGACGTGGTGACCACTTGATGACATTCTTGGCCCATCGTTCACACTATATATATAACCATTTCTTATGTAAACACTTAATACCAGTTTTAATCGTGCGATGTAATAATAGCCAAAGTCGGTTGTGTATGTATTTGATCTTATGAATAATCAAGTCGAATATTATGATGATTTTAACGATTTAATGTTTAATTATAATACTAAACGTTTATTTCGAATATCATGTGATAATGTATTTTAAATAAATCACGTAATAATGACCATTAACGATTTCATATCTTATCGCATTACTGTTCTGTCGTCCATTTAAATTTTAGGTATATCATTCTAAAGCTCTACTTAACATTCAAATTAATGAGAGCGCTACAGCCTGGCATAATCGTTGATGACATTGCCATGGTCCGCGGGCGACGGGGGACAGGTAACAAAAAATGACGTTTCATTTACTGCTACACCAGGTACTACAGACTAACGGTAACTTTCGCGGTTATTTTAATGTCACATTCACAAACAGATATAAAACAGATGTCAGTAATATGTTATGTCGTGGGTTTTAACAATGGTTTTATAACCATACTACTGTCCGCCCGATGCGTCTGTTGTCACTAATGTTGACATTTTCATAATAATTGTAGTTGTCAAGAGCAATGATGGGTTGCTTAAAAAGTTAGTACGCTCTAGGAAAACGGGATATTTGATCAATTTGGGGATTACATTTGACATTTACGTGATATAATAATGGAAATATTCGTAATTATAGCTAGATGATTTTTTAAAAGTAAGTATATTGTAAAAAAGTAGGCTGTATATTTTCTTACGGTTTATTTAATGTTATTACTAAAGAGAACATATAGTTTGTTGAGCAATTTAAAATTATTGACTAGTTTTATTAACGCTTAGAAACTTGCCATAATTAAATTTAAACATAAGTTACTTCGTTACAATAATGTTAAAGGCCAATTATAGTCCTGACGTATCCGTCAGGACTATCCTGACCGTCTTGTTTGAAGTAATCAGGTCAGGTTTGTTTGTTGGGGTATAAAAACATTCCAGAATAGAAATATGTAGTTATATAATGAGCCTACGACCATCGAAAGACAAGACATTTATAAGTATATAAGATTTTTAAACCTTAAAATTTTATGGTACATTGGTTTTTTTTTAAATTACACAAATTCTTGCCATTAAAAATACTATAATAATTAGTTCATGAACAGTTTCTATTTCTAGAATATGCCAAATTTAAATATCCAATATTATTTCACTAAAACACCTTAGATTATTATTATAATAAGCTATTGCTAAAGGACTTTCATATTTTTTGTGTAGTTTGAAAATTCAACTTGAGAATTTTTTTTCACTTCTGGTTTTTGTTTTTAAAAATAAATTATATTTTCTTTTTTCATCACAACTTAGTACGACGTTTACTATTTTCAATACAATGTTACTGTATTTTGTAGTTTTACATTGTTTTAGATAATATACATTTTTCTCATTTTTTTTTAATTATTTTATTTTGATATTATGATAATGATTGTTTAATTTAATATTTACTGTGAATGTTTACATAATCTTATATTAAACTATATTTCAGAATCGTTGTTTCTTTTAATATGGCTTAAGTATGAACTACCCAGCGCCGATTCTAAGCTTTAAGTTAAGATCATATATTTACAATGTTTTGCGGAAACAAACGTAGAACATTAAATAGTTGTTGAATCTCTCCAGCTAGGTGATGGGACGTTAAGGGCCAAGTGGCTAGCAGTGTTGGGAAGCAAAGATCTGACGACTGGGGTTAGTGGCATGATGTTGGAGAGGCCTACGTCCAACTGTGAACCTGAATAAGCCAAAATGATGTCATTGAATCCATTAATTGAATATTTTTATCAACTAACAAGAGATCCCCGTGTTGAGACCTAGGGTTTTTCTAACTGGAAATTACTTATAGTATCGCAGGGTCTAATTTGTGGCCGATTTATGTCATTAAAATCACTCATTATGCCATACCGGGACGTAAAACGTAACTAATAAACTGTGGTATTGTACTATATTTCTCTGTTTACCTCTTCAGGAGATACAGGCGTGATGCTACGTTGTCCGTCTTCTTCAAAGAGTATTGAAATGAAACATTGATATATAAACCAAATATTTTAATTCAAAAATATTTTTCCTCCTTAAAAGTTACATACATAACACAAATATCTAATTCATCAACCGTTATATTCTATAAATCTTAAATTCACAATAATTTCAACTTAACATCGCATAACATATAAAAGTAGGGCACAAATTCCACATTAACAAAAAATTATTGCACCTATTTAATATCAATCTTTTGATTTTGGAAAATTAACATCTGATTTTGTAATTTAAAAAAATTCTGAAAAGGAAATAGTGCCATTTGGGCATCAGTCTGTGAATAAGGCAACTAACTAAGGTAGTTGTGATGCAAATAGTAAAAGCATTTCATATATTTTAAAAATGAGGAACAGTGAAAACCATTTTTAATGAATAAATTTCGCTTTCCAAGTTTCGAAAAGGCCTGAGCCAACTTTAGCAGGTCTCTCATCAGCAAGTAGAGCATCAACCTCTCACCAACAATCGATGAAGTAAATAAACAAATAATGTTTAACCACATCACATATAATGGTAATTGGATATACATGACTAAATCTATCCATGAGTCCTTCACTGTTGCCACAATCCCAGGTTGCACGATGACCAGTGTTCAACAGTGACACAAACTGCTTATCACAGAGTATAAAAAATTTGAATATCTACAGTTTTCCTACTGACATGAATTACCATTAAGAAATGCACTATTTTAATTTTAATATTTTACAATATCACAAAGCATACATTGTACATAGAACAATTTTGTGCATAACACCTGCAGCGATAAAGTGAAGTTAGTAAATTTTAATGGTTGGTTTAGGAACAACGAAAATCGATACCATAGACAACAAATAAAAACATGAATAAAATTTTATATAACAAAATAATAATTCGAAATAAATAATGTTTTAACTCTTAAATAGATTATAAATCATCATTTATGTGGAATGTTAATACATTCAGATAGTCCACACTTTGTAAACAGTTATTTGCAAGTATAACAAAGCGTTAGTTATCTGATTTTATAATATTTACATATTTTGATGACAAGTTGATACAATAAAACGGCTTAGTTTAGTCTATGTAAGAAAACATACCTAATCTGAATAATGTCAAAATGGCCACAATCTCCATCAATCTCTACTAACCGAAAATATGAGATGATTGAAACTAATAGAGAAATAAGAATATCGGATATAGACTCAACATTACAAAAAAAAGTAAATTATAAGTGGAAAAGCAATTATCAAACAACAAAAAACCTTGTATTTGGCACCTAGCATATTACAAAATCACTGTCATCTTTACAAGAACTAACGATGTATATGCTCGTTTTACAATCATATTTTTAAACATTTTTAGAGCCCGATGCTATTCTAATTTTTTTTTAAATTAACTTAGAAATAAATGCCAAATTACGATAAGTAAAAAACACTAAGAACAGCTACTATTGTGTAATGCTTTTGAGTATAATTATTGGCACCTTTTTGACCTATCACAGCGCTCTAGAAATGCTTTCAGTATAATCTAATTTCACATATAGTAGTGAATTTGCAACTTGAGTTCTAAAGGAAAATAACATAGTATTTTTAATAAGGCACTTCAATAATAGTCTTGGAATTACAAAATTATTTAGGAAGACTTTTCCCTGCTTTGTAAATTTACCCAAGTTTCACTTGATGATATGTGCTTTACTAACTCTTTCCTAGTAAAAATCTCATTAAGTACTCACAATCATAAAAGTAGGAATATTTTTTTTCAAACAACCCACACATTTTTCAAACAGCCAGTCATTTCAACACCACAATATGCAATAATAAAATCTCCTGTGATCCATGCTGACATAGTATTTTAGTATCTGTACCCGGACTCCCTGAGTTATGCCATAAGAAACATTCAGGGCACACTATACACATTCCATAAATATCAGGACTATAATAGATTGCAATATAATATGACATCACAGAAAAACGTTATTTTAAAATATAAATGTACATTATATACCAACTACCTCACTCTTTACTACTAGTACTGGCCATCTTTGAAATACTATTATCTTGATATTGCATAGATGGTTTTATAGGTTTCCTAAACAATCCATTATATATCCATATTCATTAATCCATTTTAAAAACAAATGTGACACTGAACTGGAATACAAAAATGAACAATTCTACATACTCCTTAACAAATCACTAATTTTTTTATTACCAATTCTGTGACCGGCTATTTGAAAAAAAAAAACTCATTACCATAATCTCCTTAAAGTTCCTCATGTTTCTCTGACTCTTTATCATCCTCAGATTTGGTCTCCACTTCATCAGCTTCAGTATCTTCATCATCAACATCGTCATCACGATTGTCGGGTATAAATTCTTCTTGTTGGGGCAGTCCACCAAAACCATATGGATCCGGACCATGAACCTATTGAAAACATGCCATTATTTAGACTGGTTAACAGATTAGAAACAAATGTTGGTATAAATGTGCTAGATCCTACAAAAAATTTATATTTTCAATGTCAAATGATAATCAGCATCACAGTTTTCAACAAACTTTTATAAAAAGGTTGACTGTGTGTAATTTTAGAAAAATGCTTACCTATTAATAATTTATGAGACACTAGAAAAACTTGAAATCAATTATCTTGGCAAACAAGTTACCAGTACAGTCAGTCTTCAGAATGCTTTCTTAATATAAATAAAATGTATATAAGCATTTATCAATATGTCAACCTTCTTCTTCTTAATATTAGAGGATTTCGATTCAACTTCTTATTATTAGGGGATACACATATCCAACAGTGGAGTGACAGAAAGGTCGATGATGATGATGAAATAAAGATAATTGTGGTAATGTATTGAAGTATTTGAGATTGTACATACCCTGACATACTCAGCCTCCATAGCTGGAGTCCATGTTGTGTCCTGCTCATCAGGCAACATCCATTCCTCACAGTAGCCAGTGTGCTTGAAGCAGATCTGTGGATATGAACAAGAGAAACATAATAATCCACAACAAAATGAATCTATATATGAAATATGTAGTTAATACTTACATCTCTTTCTGCATTTGGCATCACATCATCTTCCGGCCTATTCTTGTATAGATCTGTGATTTCCTCTTCATTTTCTTCAAACATTCTTTCACACTGAAATGAAAAGTGTTGAGACAATTACACTTTAAAAAATCAACTTCTGATAATTTTTTACTGGTTTAATATTCTTTGAAAAATAATTAGCACCATACAGAAAACTAATAAAAAGCTGCCTAAAATTCCATCTAACACTTTTTTTAGTATTGGCTTATTATCTTCGTCTATGATGAGAATCAGTGTGACTCCAATACAGGTACCAAATGACCCGTGGCCTCGCATGATCCCCCCTCTTAAGCTTTACACATGATGTATCTAAACATGACCAACTCACATAGTATTCCAAGCTCTTGTTGAGGTCATCATCAGTCACAAACTTGGTCTTGGAAAATTCTGGGTTCATTCCTTCATCCAAAATCAGTTTCATAATAGCCAATTTGCCTGTAGACTTGTAATAGACACGCACATAGTCATCCATCTTCTTGCCTACGACAAAAATTATGTTATCAAGTTAAAAACTTGTTTTACTTAGCATTGAATCTTGTCAGTGTCAGTAAGATACAAAGATTTCACTTTGGTCTGAAATAAAGAGATCACAAACGTTCCTGCTTAAACACAAAGAGGACACTAAAATCATGTCAATAATCTTGATCCATCGAATCAATCTGGCTGCAGGTTATAAAAATAGAGCCTTGTAAGCCCTCTATGGCCTCAGCAAGAATATTTTAGTCATCTCACATCAAAGGTGGCAATATCCAGTATCAGATTTTGTAAAAAACAAATTTTTTTTCTACTAATATAAGGATATATTTATGGCATATATTGACAACATTATCAGCATTCTTAAACTGTATCTATAATGCAATCTTTATATTTAATATAGGTATTTTTGTGGGATACTGGCATGTTTTTTACTAGTGCAATATCTGCAGAAACTATGCTCACATAGTAACAGAACAACATTAATGACACTAAAGGTACCATGACCGGTCAAATGACCATATCTAAGCTTTTGATTGGAAAATTTGTTTGAAATGTTATTAATTTTGTACTTTTTCTATCATATGCATATAATTATTTTTAACTATATAATTATATTTAACTGATATAAAAGAATATCTTATTGTTATTTACCACGAGCGGTCATTTGATCGGGAGAAATATTTACTGTTTTTATATGACATTGTATTTGAAAATGTAATGCACATTCACATTTCATGTATGAAAAGAATGATACGTAGTAGAACGTTTTAGTGGAAAGAAAAGGTAAAAAAAATTAAATTAACAGGTGCTGCACCTAGAAGAGTAGGACTTCATAACATTGTCAAGGAAGTATCAAGTAATATTAAAAAGTGAGGACTGCATTTTCGTAGATTATTGACCACCAAATTATGAAACATATAAGAACATGGACAATAGTAGCGCCAAAGAAACAAGTACTTTACTTAGCTCCAAGCGCAGTTCTGTAAATGTTAGAAAAAATTATAAAAGTTTACCTGAAAGCATATCATATTATAACCAAACTAAATTCGGTGTTAACAGAAAATATAGCAAAAAATCCAAGTCTTGCAGATGGACTTGGTAGGTATGCATAAATGCCTGGAAATTGTATAAGGAAACGACAGGAGAAAAATATGTAGACAAGAATTTTTACTCCAGTAAACAATAGAACTTGCCGATGATTATCAAGAAACTCGAGAAGAACGAACAATAACCAAGGATGTGATTACAACATCGATTAATTATATGACTGATTCTATTACACGTAAAACATGTCAAATAAGACACTGTAAAGACAATAACACTACAAAAATTTGTTCTAAATTGAACAAATATGTTATTTATGGAATGTCTATGCACATGTAAAATAGTTAGGAATTAAATACTTAATATTGTTTTTGTTTTTTATACTAATAGAGAAATATTTTTTTAATAATTATCACTTTGAAGTTATTTTGTTTAATATTTACTAACAAAATCACTATTTCCCCATTCAATTACGAAAAATATAGGTCCTATCTAAATACCAGTTATTTGACCGCTTGAGACATAAATAGGTATATATTAAACCTTGGTATGTTTAGTAATCATTCAATTTGGACCAAAAGATATTGCCGCCTTTGATATTATATGACTCTTTGTAAGTGTATAATAATTTTAATAACAATTATTCCCCATCATAGCATAGGGTCTGCATTTATGCCTGGTGTATTCTATGACATGGCAGGAATGCTCTATTCCATGGCACATATAAGATGACTGACACATGTGATTACTACACTTCTCTGCCTACCACGTCATGGAAATACAGTGGTGACGTTACAACATTATATCTTATTCCTTCTAAATTCCACCAGTCTGTCATAACATCTGACTGTGCTTGACACTGGTAGTGCTGCTACTGAGTTATGGAGTATATGTTTTCATTTAGTGCTTGACAACATCCATTGTGATGTTCTGGAAATGTGTAACTGATGTGTTTGGTATTTTGTTTCCCCTTAAGGAGTTACTTGTGTGGAATTGGAATTAAAATATGAAGTATGAGGTGTAATTATATTAGTTATCTATACCATATTTTTTATTTTTACAATAAATATACCAGTTTTTAAGAAATTTTCCTATATTTGCATGTTTAAATAAATATGCATCTGATGGTTAATGGAGAAATCTAAACTTTCATATATATTAGTTGATAAAACGACGGACAGGTTAATTAGAAGATTAAACAGTTCTCAAATCGTTAAATTTACAGGTAATGAAGCAAACCTGTGTGTAAAATAATACGTACATTGGTATGAAAAAAGTAACATCACACCTGTAATCTCCAAAGGGATAGGACAAAGGAATGTAGTACACTCCCAAGTTTCACCAGTTACAGTATGTCCCATGGAACAGGTGGTGAGCATATTGCCGT
>DWJK01005065.1:0-11429 GCA_018248815.1 Croniades pieria auraria
TTTAAAATAATGAATAAAGTCACGAATAAATTATTTGAATTCAATTTAGTTACGAATAAATTATTCACGAATAAATTATTCGCGAATAATTTTAATGCGAATAAAATTTTATACGAATAATTATTCAGATAAAAATTTATTCAAATAATGCCCAACTCTGGTGTGTGGTGCGCAGTCCAACAACCTGGAGTGGTTCCCGCGGCTGCGCGCGCTGTCGCTGGTGGGCGGCGGCGAGGGCGAGGGCGGCGAGCTGGAGCTGCGCGCGCTGCACGCGCAGCTGGAGCGGGCGCAGCGCGCCGTGGCCACGCTCACCCACCTGCTCACCGACCTGCGCGACCAGGTGCCGCCGCATGCCCTCTCGCCCGCTGCTCGCTGTGGGCTCCCGTGCAGAGAGTAACCGTTCGCCCGCTGTCCGACAGATGACGGAGCAGAGAAAGCAGAAGCAGCGCCTGGGGCTGTTGAACTCGACCTCGGCCTACCTCCAGAACCTTCAGATGAACCTGCCGCCGTGAGCGGCACGCCGGACACCACACGCGCACACCGACAAACTTGACATAAACGTTTTTATATTTAGCTCGTCTCTTATGCTAAACCGAGACTCGACTGTACGCTATTATAGGACACGCCCCCTGACTACGATGCTCTGACGCTGTTATTATAAATGCTTTTTACAAACTTCTGTGAACAAAAAACTGTGTACAAGTGTATAGGTTAAGAATGATTTATTAATCGTTTATTCCGGTTTCTAGAAACAATCCTATTTACTTCAGAAAATGTAATAACACTGCTGAAGGCGCTTAAATAATGAGGAAAAACATGAAAACAATTTGAAAATAAATGTTCATGTTTTTCGATCTCCAAATACAAATTGGATTTATAATTGCAGCTCGAAAAACAGTAGAAACAGTAGAAGACGTCCTTAAGTTCACAAGTGTCTCAACTCCTGAAGATTTGCTCAGAAATATTCATTTTGAATACTTTTTACGTTAAACGAATATATTCTTTCTATGTAATAATACATATTAGGAAAAATTACTCTAAGTAATATTTTAAAAGTCGAGTCTTCATTTTATTTCATTAAAATATATTTGATGTAAGTTTCGGAATGTATATTGTATATTATCACAGTTCGAAGCACAAAAAGTTCGTCAGGTGTGTGAACAACTCAAGAGTACCTCAGCACGTCGCACAAGGAACTCTAGTTTACAAAGAAATAAAGTTTATTATTGCGATAATTCGACACGGACGAGTGCGTCGCGGCACGATCAGTTTTACTAATATATTGATACAACATAAATCTATTAAACATGGCTTTGGTCGTATGCTCTGCACTCCTGTGCATTATCAAGATTACAATGATGTATTGCTCTCTCGTTGTCTCTCACACGTTTGAACGAGACAGCAATATGTCGGCTGACTCACGGGCGCGGCGCTGGGCGACCGTTTCAATCAAGTGTTGGCTATTAAAAGTTATCCTTAAATGTTACGTAGAGAATTTTTAAACTACTTTGTCCAAATTATGAGACTTATTCATTATAATACGTCGGTAGAATTTTGCGATTAGACATATCTTGTTCTCGTTTCCTTCTTAAAAATATATATTATACGAAGTTAAAATTACATATATTAAACTTTAAAAACAGACATGTATAAATATAGACCAAACTACTAGAGGCGGTAAATAGTGAGATTGATTAAAACATCAATATTTTATTATGTAATACCCATTAATATTTCTCCTACGTACTTTTATCTAATATTTAGTAAGGATTGACTCATACGAATGAGCATGTGAGTGGTGTAATCGATTTTTTTCATTCGACTTAAAAGTCGTGGATACATCTAACATTTTATTAGTAATCTCGACGAAAAGATCTAAGCTTGATTTTATTTTTAATAAATACGCGTTAGACAGTGTTTTAGGGGTTAATAAAGGGTGGATTTGGTAATTAATCAAGAATCCTACAATTCCGTAGTTTAATTATTATTATATAAATATAAAGAAAGATCTGGAAAGTTCGTTACGTTTTATTGTAGGTAGCGAAAAACTTCATAATTAATAAGCTAATATCTTGTTTCTATTAGACATCAAATTTCCTTTTAATATCCTACTGTATTGATTATTTGAGCTTAATTATAACTTAACTTTTTCTACTTTCATCTAGTTCTTCTATAACCTTATATTATTTTGCGTATTAGGAGAAAGTCTTTTCCTATGAAATATATCTTCTGCGTATAGCTTTGTCTGCGGTTTATTTCTGCAGTATTGAAATTGAGCTACATTTGCTGATGGTCCACATTGACAACTATACACTAGATGCAACTCTGCTTACTTTTCTATTTTTACAAATACATGATTTCTATATTTTGGTCCAATATTCTTATTTTAGTACATTTTATCGGTTTGGGTTCACGGCGTCCTAGTGCCCGGCGATCTCGTAGCAGAAATGGATACAATGTTTCTTTAATATTGTTTTGACTTATTGCTATTAAACCAGGATGTGTAAAAATTGTTTAAAAACCTTACAGAGTATATAAAATGATAAGCCAGTTATAATAAATTTATAGTATTAAAAGTCATTTGACGACGTGACAAATATGAATGGATTCAATACTTGAAATATACAAAGTTCCATCTCGAGTAGTATGGCTTCGGCGAGGCGAAGAATCCTATTTCAAATATGGCATAATCGTAGCCGAAGCACCACTCTCTGCCATTTCCTTCGACCATTCAAACTCACGCACTAATGTGATGGTCCATGTGTGTATAAGAAATGTTGATTGGAATTTGGCATAAAATAATCATTGCAGTATTTCGTTGTATTTATTCCTGTCAGTAGACATCGTGCCCATTGCTGCAACGCAGCCGCTCGCCGGTAGTGCAGTATGTTATAGCTCAAAAACCGTTACCTTTTTACCGTAGTTAGCTAAGGATTTTTTTATTTAATTTTTAAGATGGCGATCCATTGCCGAGCGAAGGACTTGGCAATCTGTTCAGTGGCCGATGTTAGGTTTTTAAAAGCGAACCATGGCTGTGCACTGGAAGCTAATGATTAGATAAGAGCAGTGGATTAGCTTATTTACGAAGATCTGATTGTATCTTACTAATTGACGTATGGGTGATATGTTTTTTGTTTTGTTGTATTTACAGACGAGTTGTTAGGTTATACGGGATTTTTGTTAATGTAACGATTATTTTTTTAAAGAACTCTACAAATATATAGTTTCTTGTGTACATAAGTATATATGACTAACGGTTGCTCTGTTAAGGCCACAAGTGTACTCGCCGTGAGCGTCCTTGTACGTAGAGTTATCGAAGTGTCCCACTTAACGCGCATTATTTTTTGGGGTAATCACGATCAATGAAAAATTATATTTTACCTGTTTACAATTTTGTTAATGACAGCATTAGTAACGCCATTTTTTATTGTTGACAACACTGGTATTCACAACATTATCATTTTTAATCAGTCCGCTATTGAACCATGTCCATACGAAACAGTGTCATTAATTGTCATTTCTGTAATACTAAGGAAAGTACAGGTTTTTATAAAAGAAACGTTTTATGATTTAGCTATATCGTCGTTATTCATTTTTCTGTGGTTTTATGTAAGAGATGAATTGTTACGTTTATTTTTTACAAGTATTTTTTACCATACATACATGGATGGACATATTTAAGCATTTTTCATAGTACATCTAATACATGTATGCAAACATACTTATGGTACATTTATCACTACATAGTCACAAAGTTACTCGTATCTTTATTATTGTTGTCTTGAAACAAAACTACAACTTTTGAGTTTCGGAATATATCTCAAAATGACAGGGATAATTCAAATGGTTAGTTAAGAAAAGCGTACAGTGCATGCATGTGATGAAACAAGGTCCTACATTTGCAAACAATAATACGTTCAAGTTGAACAATTATTAGTTTCACTGTGCGACCACCATTACTCAGACCATAAATATTTCAAGTCACTGTTTTTATTCATGTGTTACCTACAGTACACTTACCCGAAATGTATGACATTTCAGTTTTAAGTTTTCTGTTTATCTGCCCGTTTAGCATCTTGTAGTTTTGTTTTGTACAATATTTAAAAATGTCTGTTTTGTCCATGAGCTCACACTTGAAGTCTAAAGTTTTAAAAGGTTACATTATTGTATTCCTGTTACGATAGACATCTTGATACTAACTCTACTACACATACATAGATACAGACATGTATGACAGTAATATAATGACATAAATGTATGTCATTATAATACTGTCATCGTTATTTAGGGAATATAAAAAGAGCGTTGGTAACTTTCTCGTACATTTGTCTCTCTTTATTTTAGTAATGGAGAATGAGAGTTTTATCAACGTTTAAATTTTGTGTTATCTATACTACACGAAGTATACGAAGTATTTTTCGTATAGTTCGACTGCAAAATACCTTTCAAAGTATTTAGATAAAAGAAAGTATGTTCGACAGTCGTACAAATATGTTACTAGCTCGAATAGAAGTGATCTATTCTCCTTCGGTGGCGGCGTTGATTGTAATTAGAAAATTATTCTACTCAATGTAATGGTCTCCGAGCTTGTGTTACTCGCAAATTTTATATTTACAGAGTTTAACCTACAGACCAACTCTACATTTATCTATTTTCTCTATTTCTCTATCGTTCTAAAAGACTTTATATACAAAAGTTTTATACACTTAAAATTTCTCTCAATATACATTCCTAGTGTATTTTATACTTCTATTATTTTTTATTGTAATCTCTCCTTTTTTTTGAAATGTTCAAGAATTTTCCAGAAGCTTCTCGTTCTTATTTGTAGTTCTACTGTAGTGGCAACGTATTGTGATACCCGTTGTGTAACGGATGCAATAAAGTGTTTTTGTTTTAACGAAAAATAAAGTTATGGCACAATGTGATGGATTTTTTATCTCTATTCCACAATTAATTTATCTACTTCTAATAATACGTGTTCCATTCGCACCGGATAGATTTTATATTCCAAAGTGTTATGACATAAATGGCAGAATAGAGTTACAAAGTTAACAAGTTATAGAATTAGTAAGTTATTGAACATTTTAGCTCAGAATATCTCAGAATAGCAACAACTACCTCCTGTGTTCTGTTATTTCATACATACAACTATTTTCAATAGGATTAGTTATTTAAACAAACATTCGTTATAGATCATAGATAATATACAAATTGACCTGTTGTCGACAAGATGAGTCAGATGAACTGCCACTGTCTAAGATTCATCTATAGAAGCAACTGTCTACATACCGTTAGAACTATAAGCAACTTTTTACTCTTTGATTCGAAGGGCACACAGCCATGCCTTAGCAGAGGGGTACTGAATCAGTGCTCACCAAACTTAAAAAACTCAGTACCTACTATCATTCTTCCTTTGCGCTTTGCATCACAAAGATGAATATGAATGAAGATTAGGCTTAACACTCCGTTTGCTGTCATTTCCGCAAGCCGAGTATTTCCGTGTCAATTTCTTGGTAATATTTATTTATGTCAAACGTACACTCTAAAGCGATGCTTGATAAGTATTGATAGGAGCCGATAAAGCGCGCCTCGAATGCTCAGCGCCAGTAATCATATTGATATCATGTGGTCAACAAGCTTGCAACTACTCATCGTGTGCGGTATGTATCTTATATATTTAAATATTACCAATGAGTGCATTGGTTGGACTAATTGCTTTTACATTTGGATGTTTAGATTGATATTAAAGTGTCCTTATGTATGCTGGGTCAAACACTTCACACTCTAAATATTATTCAAAAGAATGATTTTTATATGACATGTATACATTATTGGATCCTGTTTACGTCTGATACGTAAATTGCTTAAAATAGTTATGATTTACACCGCCAACACAAGACGTAGTGCAGCAATAAATTTGAAGTTCCGATAGTTTCAGTTTAACACAGAGGATTAATTTTCAACGACGCTAGCACAACTTTGAAGTGGCCCTTTCTCCAGCAGAAGGATATTTTCACAGCATTGATTTGTGCTCTTTGGAAAGGTGTCTGAAGAAGTGCAATACAACATAAAATAAATCTCAGGAGCACATGTGGTTGACATAAAAAGCGTTCGTTTCGCAACTCATAGTACATTTGAAGTTATTGAATGTATCGTCATTGCTTCACGTCACTGAATTTAATGACAGTACACCGCAAAACTATTTTGACACTAAGTAAAGTCAGAGAGCCTACATATGTAAATAACAGACAATAATCTAAACGTTCAGATGGTGTTACGAGTAATAACCACATTCACACCAACAATGTGGGTCAAATCATTATAGCTGTTATCAAAGCGATTCCATGGTGTCATCAAACAAAGATCTGTCGGATCCGAGTTGTAGATTGATTTCGCAAATGGGCACGAGATTAGATCTAGTGTGATAAATATTTCAGAGACGCAAGGGATAGTTGATTGTACAAAAATTGTTAATGTAGCACATGTTCGACAAAATTATACCTTATGTATCTTGAACAAGGAGCAATATAACATAACATCACACATGTATTTTCGCAAAGGTGTAAGCAGAGGAGTGTGTAGGACCTATTCCCACTTTTCCACTGTTATATTATAGGTGCCTACGTCCCATGGAGTAGGGGGTGAGCCTATTGCCTAACACCGGGCGACAATTCAGACTCCCGCATTGCTTTTGATAATTTCAAGTTAGAAAACCCAATAATACTTAAGTACCAATAAAGGTAAATTATATGTAGTTAACAACGCAACTCGCGGTTTTTACTGTTTTCTGTCGTAGGGGGACTTGTTAAAATATTGATATTTATTAATGTTCCATCACAGTTAATAAATTATACCGCAGACCTTTAAGATAGTTTAAAACCCCAATGTGAAAAGAGTGCCTCACTGAGCACGCTGCAACAATATTATGAACTAACCAATCTTAGAGCGAGACTGATCAGCCCAGTGTACAACCCTGAATGCTCATGAACAGTTTTATAAACCCGTTCATAAATTCTGTTTACCATGCCCGCCGTTTAAAACTAGAGAAACATCGTAGCTAAAGAAAGTCTCATTATAACAGCGACAGCAAGCGGCTACGAGGACAATGTCAAAGTAGTGGACATTGCCTCTTCCAGAGTTCCAGGAACGAGGATCATAGGCGGTTCAGATACTACGATAGAAAAGTATCCCTTTACAGTGCAGGTATGAAACATTTTTAATTAAACTGTAATAAACTGTACATATGTGTCATATGGTGAATATTATCCATATATTGAATGGCTGCATATCAGCAGCAGAGGCAGTCATAGCTCAGCGGTTAAGAATTCGGCCTCTCACTCCGGGGGTGCTGGGTTCAAATCCATGGCGCGCACCTCTTTACAAAAGTGCGTTTTAAATTTAAATATCACTAACTAACTAATTGCTAACGGTGAAGGAAAACATCGTGAGGAAACCTGCACACCTTAGAATTTATAAAAAAAAAAAAAAATTATGGGTGTGTGAAGTCCGCTAACCCGCACTTGGCCAGCGTGGCGGACTACGGCCTGAACCCTCTCAATATGAGAGGAGACTCATATTCCAACAATGGAATGTTAATGGGTCGATTATTATTATTTTATTATTCATTTTACTTTTATACATTAGCTGTGTTGATTACTAATTGCCTGAATACCAATTCCTAGGGTAGAGTTTGTGGAGAAAAAATAATATACTTATTTTTATTTGTAGAGTTCGAAAAAGGACGTGCAGAACATTAACAATAACCAAAACTCAGTAAATATGTTAGGTGGATGGATTATTATTATTATTAATGAATTATCGCGAATTAATTGATATTGCTTTAGTAAACAACATTTAATTTGATTATAATTCGTAGCTAATTAAATTTCAATTCAGCAAAATTAATTTCGGCTCCTGAAATATGGCCTGTCTGAATAATTTCGGGTTGTTTGCTGTAGCGATCTGCGGACTGCTTCATTGCTTTTCTATTTTCAAAATTTAGCTATCAGTTAACGTTTCCAGGTAAGCAATATTTAAGTAATCAGTAAACACTTTACGTTTTACTTAAACTTTTACATTGCGTTTCAAATGTAAAACTTATAATTAATCGTCGGTTTTATTGTGAATAATACACTAAATGTACGCTTTTGTCAGTCAATTGACGCTATCTGTCAGTTTCGTTGACGTTACGCTTTTTATAGTTAAAAATGCGTCAGACTAAAAAAAGTAGAACGAAAAAATGTCCCGGAACTGTCTTTAATCTCTTAAATGAGTAATCATTTAATAATTTTATAAATGCAGACAGTATTAAAACAAAATTTGACTAAATTCCTAGGGCCTTGAAAATTTTTATGCAAGTTAATACGATAACATTTTCGTTCGGATCTAAAATACGAAAAGGAATTTTACTTTAATAACACAAAATAAATGATAATTACGAGTACATTTAGTGAGTCAGATGGCTACTCGTATTTTAAATATGCGTATTTTTGAACGAAAATGTATCATACGATGGAGTGAGCTTGAGTTAGGCTAGACTGACTAGATTTGCGAGTAGTTCATTAGATCTAGACAGACAGTAAATATTCAGTCTTTTACCGTTTCGTTTATCCCAATACGGCTTGCCCTATAATCACCTTTATTCTGTGGCAAAAAGTACAGTGTACAAAAAAATTCTTAAAGAGAACAAATCGTGAATACAACCCGTGGGCGCTATAGATCGTTCTGTTGATGACTATATATTAAAATGTTAAAACTTAAATACATTTTTAATATTTTAATATTTACTCAAGAATATGCCCTTGTGACGTCATAAAAACACGCGCTTGTGACGTCATCATGCAGGTCTCAAGATTTGTAATGTTTATAAATAGATAAACTTAAAAACCATTTACGAACATGTGTGAATAATTTTATGTGCTGACCATATAGATAAAAGTCGGAAATACTAAAGGAGACCAGACAGATGGACTTGAGTTTTTAGAAAACTTCCAAAGCGTAAGTAACTTCTATTTGGTATTCTATAGCCTCTGTCTATCCTCATGGAAAACGGGCGGGATTATAAGCCTTACTGTTAGTCGTATTGCGGTCTCAATACCTAAAGTTTATCTCCGTTAGTACATAGCTTCAATATAACATTGTACAATAAAAGTTGAACGTTTCGACCTGATAACAGACTGATAAAAGTTCTATTTTCAATATAAATTTGTATTTCGGTCCGCGTACCTGTATACTTCCGTTTTTCATAATATTTTATCACGCTTGTGAAATGTGCCAACCCCAACTTAGCCATCATGGCAATCTATAGTTTTAAATCTCATTCTAAGAGAAAACCCGTGTCTAACTAGATCTATAAAAAATGATAAACGATGATGGATGCTCATTAATTTATTTTAAGCAAAGGTTAATTGCTAATATAAAAAAGTAACACGTAACATCATGCCTGTCATCATTGAAGAGGTAGTTAGAAGAGTGTGGCACATTCCTACATTTCGTCGGTTACGTTTCCATCTTACTATGGAATAGGGCGTGAGTCTATTGCGAAACACTGGGCACAAATGTAGACTCCAAGTCGCCACTAAGAATTTCAATATTTTAATTCAGGAAACCCAGTAGTTCCCGACCTGGGAATTGAATCCAGGACCTCTCGATTAGCAGTCGCCCTTGCAACCAATTGGCCAATGAGGCATTCTGTATAAGAAAGTATTAGTAGATTTTAACTTGCATTGAGTTTCTTGTCTGATCTTAAAAGTTTTGTCTCGTGTTTGTTTTACACATATTGTTATTGCCGTGACTAAAGGCTCTGTGCAATTTGAATTCGAGCAAACTTGAGTTTTATTGGGCAAAGTAGAATATTATTTTTTATGTTGGACTTTAAAATGTACTCTTTATTGAAATGGAGTGTAAAGCTTTTGAGCTGGTTTTCATTGGTTTCAGTCTTCATGTGAGTAAGATGTTGTGAAATTAAACCTAATGGACTATATTTAGCTAGCTATGAAACCAACTATTACATCCTTATTATGGCACGTAGCATTAGATTCGTCAAGGATTTTTCTGTCTTTCGAGTTTTTAATTTCGTTTTTAATTTAATAGCTTCGGTACCTGTCTTATTCGGGGCATGACCAACGTTTTTAATTTCATAATTATTGAATTTTGTCCAATCAAATAAAATCGGAACATGTTTGATTATTAAATTTCGGTTCTTTGATTCTGACACAATTATCAAACGAAGGCTGTTATGGGTGGAGAATTCTAAAACGGCTTAGACAACGCTTTAGGCTATACGGTGATACCTTTGAGTGTATTTCGAGAAAGCATTTTCATTTTGGATAGTGTAAACGTCAAGATGAACTATCTCAAATGACTTCCTTGGGGCGGAACCGTGTTAAAGTTTTGTATAATGGGGTCGCGGTCGGACTTCGCTTCGTCACAGGCGTTACATTAATCTCTATATTTAGCAATATCGTTAGTTTTAGGTCAAAAGTACCTTAAAGTTGTACAAACTAAATTTGCCTTGAAATTTACCATTATTTGACGCAATCAGTTACGATTACCACAGCCGTTGAATGCAGTCTATGTTACAAAATAATTATATAAAATAAACGTATATTTTAGAACGAAAAGATTAAAAATAAATACGTGTGAACGATTTCTGATATGAAAAAAGGAATGCGATTCAATGAGTATCTCCGGTAAGTGGCGACATTGAGATTCCTGTGAGCGATACCGCATCTGGAAATCCCAAATTCTTATCTCGCCCAAGTTATGTGTATTTGCTGAGCGTATCAGGCTTACGTAGTTTTGATTTATACACATGTTTGTTTGAAATGTTCATAAGAAATTCTCTGAGAAACAATAAACTACTTATTTCTTTCAATTGAATATAAATTGTCTTATTTTATTAACAGAAAGCAACCTTGTCAAAATCCTATCTTTTTTATGTGTACTGAAAGTTTCGTGGTTTCCTTAATGTTATTTGGCAGGAAATTATATTTATAAGCTTTCCGAGGCAAAGTTAAGATCTAATAAATAAAATAGTGTCCAGAACGAAGTTGTTTGTTTATTTATATTTTTTATGTCCGGAAACCACTACATATTTTAGGCTTAAAATCTATTAACAGTTAATCTAAATCTATTAACAGTTAATCTAAATTGTGAATACTAACCCAAGGTCAACCCAAGGTCAACGATGATTCTCAATAAGACGAAGGCCATCTTCATCAGTGGATTGAAGCAGGCTGATGACCATGATGATGATAATGACTAAGACAGCCATGATGAGTTAAGCCATTATGATAATAATGGCAATGATGATGGCGATAATGGTAATAATGTTGATGAGGATTATAACGATAAAAAAAAAAGTAACATCACGCCTGTAATCCCCGAAGGGGTAGGCAGAGGAGTGTAGTACACTCCCACGTTTCACC
>DWJK01005066.1:0-11429 GCA_018248815.1 Croniades pieria auraria
GTAGACAAATTTGTTTGTGTTTTTAACTTTTATATTTAATATTCAGTTGTTTCGCTTTCTTTAGATTGGCATAATTGCATTCTAAGAAGTTCAAACTCGTTGCCTTTTATCTTCAGTCGCATATATTGCTCATCTTGTTGAATATTTATATTAAAATGTCCATTATTTGAAGAACGAGAAGCAAACTCCTCATTTGAAAAGTAATGAGAAGGAAGAATCACAGAGCTGTCGCGTACTCGTACATATGTCAAATGTTATTTTTATCTCGCGTATTTCCCTTGCTTTTTCAAAAGTCGCGACATTTACTTTAGCGGAAATATTTTCTCTCTCTCAATGTTTTTAATGTTACGTAGGATTTTCTGGTAGCTTTCTAGATGTCACTGCTTTCTCGTCTGTTTAATTATACAATACTGAACAGTAAAGTGCAGCCGCCGGGAAGTTTTATGATGTTCGAAATATCTAGTGTTTATCATCATATCGATTGAAACAACTTGGACGCGTTCATGTTATTGATATCAAATCTCCAAATGGTTTGTCAATGCCTTTGTTTGTGTTAACTTATTAAAAAAGCCAAAAAATTGTTCTTGGTTAATATTCCTTACCAAATTAACGTGCAACCACAATGATTAATCAAAACCACCCTTGACTACATATGTTCATACTTACTTTTAGTTAGAAATTTCAGTGTTTTTCTAGACTCAGTTGTACAACGTATGTTGTCTTACCTTAGTTGACCTTTTATACAAAAGATTGGATAGTTAACATCCTACATTGTCATCCTTATCAAGTGGTAGATTTAGAAATTTCCAGGTTTTAACAAGTCCTCATCTTGTTCCAGAGCTAGAGGGCGGTCGGGCGTGGTGCGGGCGGCGGCCGCGAGCCCGGCACCATGGCTACGGTGGAGGGGCGGCCGGCGCAGTATGGCGTCTCCCTTCGGCAGCTCCGCGAGCTTATGGAGTCTCGCGGTGCCGAGGGGCTAGCCAAAATCAACGCGCTCGGCGGGCCGCAGGAATTATGCAAGAAGTTATACACATCGCCCACAGATGGTACGTACCTTTGTTTATCTTATATTTTGACCCTTACGTCAAGTTGAAATTTCATGTTCAACGCGTTTTGTTGTCTCGTACAATTGCTGACTGGTTACTAAGCAGATCCATATACGTAAAAATCAAATGCTATCTCTACAAAAAGAGGAGGAAGTAGCCATATATAAGGTGGAATATTATAGAAATGGGAAACAAGGTGAAACATTTTCTCGTTTACTGAAAAAAATAATGACGATTTTGATAAATTTTTACACGAATTATATCAAACTATTTTTTTTTAACGGTTTAAAGTTAATATCAAACAATACCCGTCTGGTGTGTTTAGTAGAAAATACTGCTGCAGTCGCACACGATTCTGGAAAATAGAGGTACAAATCGATTTTCGATTGCTTCATTAGACCAGTCGCTGAAAACAATGTAAACAAATCGGCGATTTGCAGAATTTACTACAACAGAAATAAACCGTGAACGTTGATGGCAACATTGTGTTTACTGGAAACCGTTGTATACATCATGTCAAACTTGGTATGCGTTGATCGGTGTCTCTCGTCACATTTACGTTTTATAGTTCCTACACACAACACGTCTCGACGCTGAAACTACATCTGATATTTGAAACATCGTGTCACTAACTCATAAAAGGAAAGCCATGCCATTAATTAACACATGGTTGAGTATAAGGCGAATGTTTGGGAAATTATTATTGGGCTTATTAGGAATGTTTGGTTTTGATGGCGCGGTAAGTTGAGGACATTTCAGTTCAATTTAAGACTCGAATTTGAACTTTCTCATGTTAACGAAATAAATTGCCTTAGCGTGCCAAGAGCTGGTTACGTATCTGAAAAGAAAAGCTATTAAATTAACGTTCCCGTAGTTTTTGTTGCCGCTAATGTCGTTGACTCCGTTTTCAAGTACATGTATGAAAAACGAAACTGTTACAGAATTGTTATCGCACTGAATTATTTCAATGCTAATGACTGCTCGTTAAAGTCTGTGCGTGAAATGAAATGTTTTATTTCAGTTACGTTTGTTTAAAAACTGAAAGGAGTTATTTAGGGTATCGTTCACAGGATCTTTGTATCCTGATCTTAATCTGGTTTTCAATTCACAAAACAGCGGGTATTATTTTAAAATCTTATCGTCTCGAGGAAAATTACTGTATATTAACTAGTTTTATAGTTTTATAAAAATAACCCTATATCGTTATTTTTATTTCATTGTACAATATGAACACATTTATAGACTTTACTTTTTTCTTCTTATCTCTTACTCCTTAATTATAAAACATGTCTATTAAAACACTTTAAATTTCTATTTGGTATTTTCCATTCACGTTCAGTAGAAACATTTTTTAAAAATTCGTATACCAATTTTTCCAATTAGACATGAAAAAGATTTAAGCTGCTGTTTAAATGAATCATCACAACGCAGTTTAACATTTGGTTAGTCTTAGGTCATTAAATCGATTCATTGATTTGTAATTTTAGTTATTTTGATTTTTTTAGGAGAGATAAGATCAGTGAAATAAAAATTTGTTTAGCTTTCCCTCATATACGTCACTTTAACTTGGTCAATAAAATAGATGTAGGTTGTGAGCTACCGGACGCCGGGCTCGAGAGGTTCTCCTTAGAGCTTACTTCATTGGCTTTAGGGGCGCTAACATATCGTCTTACTCTACAAATGGTAAACGGGATTTGTCCTGTAATATATTATTTCCCACTGAAAATTGTTTTATTCCATTCCTGATATAATTTTGTGAACTCTTTATTCGATCCAATATTCGCATTTGTGATAACGTGGCATTTGCGTGTATTCCAAAAAAAAATATAAAACGCCATCCCATATGGTATTGTCATGTTTCTTATCGGGCTACTCTGAAAATATTAAAGGTGACACTATCGGCCGATCGACATGGCACCGCCAAAATGTCATGATACTGATCTTTGCTGGGTGCTCATATATCCAGTCAGTAGTCAGTGTAGTAATAAATGAGCCAGTGTCCATAAACATGATTCGATAGAACAGACATGTTAACGACACGTATTGTGAAACAGCTACATAAAATTATAAGGCCATATATATTATGTTTAATTTGTTTTGGTATATTTAATTAAACGTCAAACAGGATCTATGGAACTGTTATTGCTTGTTTTGTATTAAATTTGCTTTGTTTTAACAAATGTCGCTTTTATAAACACTATTTAGGTTGTTTGTTTTGAATAATGTCGTACATTTTATGAACTACTAAAAAAAATCCTTTTAACTCAGGAGAATGAAGGAGAGTTCCTTAGTAAAATGTGAATTTAATTCTAATGCTCATGTTCTCAAAAGCCAATAGTATAAGATAAAATTTCATGTAGCAATAAAAATATTCCATAAAAGAAAATGCGAAAGAAAGATATCGAGATAAATATCCGCTTCAGACAATATTCAACCGAGAATAGGGAAGTGGAAAAGATGGCCAAGACGAATATGATTGAAAATGAAAATGTCATATCAGAAATTCTGAAAGACAACGGGAACGTCTCATATTCCATTCATACAGATGCCATGATAGATTTAAAGTTACTTTGGACTTTGAAAATGAATCGCGATGAGATGAATTCTTTATATAATCGATAATGTTCAGTTTCTGGCAAAAGTCTGACATTTGTAAATGGGGGTTTAGTCAGAATTACTTGATAAAGTAATATGAGAATACTACTGAAATTAGCTTTTGAAAACTTTAAGCTGCCACTGGTGGTTTTAATGGGTCCTCCTTTCGGCATGTCGTTCAGTGTTAATTGCTTCTCAGCTTAAAAATAGAGATCTTTATGTTAACGTTGTACGTGCGGTGCATTTAAAATACTTTCGTAATGGTCATGTTGCTCGTTACCGCTCATCAAAAAGTAATTACAAACATCTCGAACGTAGTAAGACTTTAGCTGTCTCCGTTTTGAGGCTTATTGTTCTTGATGCTTTTATTACAGATGGCATCACTATTGCCGTAAATGTAAACGTATCATTAAAGATATTATTTCTTTGCAAATACACGAAATATTTATGGTTGGTTCAAAATTTTGGAAATTGCCTATTTCAAAACTGTCCAATCCAAATGTTGAATGACGCAAGTATCGGGGGAAAACAGGACTCATCTATCTTGACGAAATAGGCTAAGTACTTATGGTTGTTGGGTAAGTTAGAAGTCTCCGACACCGGCGTACATGTACGAAAAGCGTGATGAATGGTGAAGAAGGATCGATAGGCGTGTCGTAAGGATAGAGAGCTATTAGGCACTCTGTGCTCTTTACAAATCCCATAAAAGACCTGAACTGAAGATATGAAAAAAGGTTCTAAAAGCTAAATGAGGTAAATATTTTTTTGGAAAATCTCCATAGATACGTAAAAAAAAAATCGTTGCAAGGACTTGAGCAGGAACTTTAATCGCCTTAAAACCTTATTGTGAAAGACCTTATCTATTTGTGAAAGAAATGTTTAGGAATGTTTCGAAATATGGTATTTGAAGTTTTACCAAAGTTATATCTGCACATTTAGTATTATACTACTACTTACTAGTAGTATTCTACTTAATTGTAATCTTTGTACCAACTAAATGTACTAGGTTTCATCGATAAACTTCTATTGGGCAAACATGAAAACGTCGACCGTAAAATTAATAAGCGAACTCCAGATAACTTACTGCGTACATAATTACGATGGGAACAAAAACGCTCGAATGGGCTTTCGTATAGGATCTAGTACAGTTTTATGGAACTCGTAACACCTACAGGCCGGTAATGAGGTCGCGCCCCACTCGCTTTACGATGGTGACGTCATGGGTGATACTATGTAGGGAGTAGCTTGGATATCGGTCATTGAAATGGAACTGTAAGGGCCGATTTGTACTACACTTTAGTACACACGGGTAGACAACACGTCATGAAATAATACCTGAAACATTATAATATGAACTTATCTAGTTTCTTATGCAGCTTTTTCCTCTATAATCGGAGCACATTCCCAAGTAGTAACAGTTATTGTATGATTGAAGTAAACTCTACGAATCGAAATAGAATGGATGCGTCTCCTTCTAGTATTCATTTTTTCTCCAGTTCGCCATGACGTACATTTATAAGGCTTTACATCCAGCAATGAATGGATACGGGCGGATGATGATGATGATAAGGAACTGAAATTGGTCCGATATTACAGGCATATGGGAAAAGATGAAGCGTCGTGACCATTATACTACCTGCGTGTTGCTCATTGCATAGTACTGCAAATTTTTTCACTGGAAGTAGTTTCCTTTGCACGTTTAATATTCTCTGTAACCTCACTTCAGTATCATTGACTCTTTGGACTTCTCAAGTTATTTAATTTATAAGAAAGAATTTAATCTAGACTATAATTAAAATTGACACAAAAAATTACACATGAATCCGTGGACTTATTAGACAATAAAAATATTTTTGGGTAGACTCACCTACGGTATTCTGATCTCAAACTGGGTATAGCCTGTACCATAATAACTACACCGCTGATAGTCCAGGTCTATTTTTTTAAATACATAATTATGTAGATAACTGTACACCCAGTCAGAGGCAACAACCGTACACATGTTCGTTTTGGGCTTAAACTCGCAATTTCCAGCGAGTGGTTACGGTCATTTACCACTAGACGAACGGGCCAGGCGGTAGATGGTTTCTAATTCAAGGTAGAGTATTCAAATTAGAATTTTGTACTCTATGTACCATGAACATATACCACAACGGTATCGCCAAATTAATAAATCAAACAGCGACCCCCGACACTTCAACTACACGAACGCCTCCAATCGTTTTCCAATAAAGTATGACGGTTAACGGCCTCGATACCAGCTCGACTCAATGTTACTTTGATTAGCCTAAACTTTGAGCACCACAGCGCCGATTGTATTGAAATCAATCGAAGCGTTCTGACTTTGTACGTTAATACAAATTTCCAACGAGTTTCTTCCAACTGCTGCCCAGATGTGAGATTTATTTAATAACTGCCTCTGCAACTCTTGTATGGAATTCTGGGTCTTGATTAAGTATAACTTAAATTATGACAAATTATCATGATAACGACGTAAGATATTTGACAAAGTTATTTACTCAGGTGCATTGTAAGTAAATGAGTAATCATTACGAGGAATTACATCTTAGTGAGAATAAATTACTCATTAACGCGAATGAAGTACGTTTACAAATATGTCTGTTGGAAAAATTGTGTTGATGGACCTTCCTATGTACATGTCTCTTTCCGAATCTAGAATAGTTGTATGATTTCATTTGACAATTAAGGTCAATGACGAAGCCCAATTTTATATCTTTCAGTAATCCGAAAAGCCTCCGAACAAAGATAACGATTATTACTTAGTTATAATATGTCATAAATAGTGAAATGTAGGATTTTTTTGTTAAATGGCGTAATTAGGTAGCTTTCCAACAACACCATTAAATAAATTTTCTTGCTCTCTATCAACAGTCCATAGATTAGTGGCACACGAAAACGTAATTAATTCCCAATTACGCTTTAGTAAAACCAACATTTATATCTGTGAAGCACTAATGCTAAAAAATATGTCAATTCGCCATAGACTCAAGGTTATGAGCGTCAGTAACCAATTATTGTCGTTTGTTGTTGCGTGTCACTTTACAACATCTACAACTGTTGTATATACGAGTACTCGTAAAAAGTCGTTCAGCGAACGTCCGTCGCGCGAGCATCGATCGTGGAGCGAAGTCGTTCTCGTGAATTACGAATGTTCTCCGTAATTCGGTTTCGTTGCCGAATAAAACGGCGCCCTCGGTTCGTTGAACTCGATCGATAAGCGGAAGGTTGGCTCCTGTAACATCGGGCGTAGTACGTTTTCGATGCTTTCAGTCGAATTTAATATAATAAACTAAAGTATTAACATTGATATTTCTTTTGAAGGTAGCCAGTTCGGCGATGTTGTCAATGTCCAAAATCATATTGCATCAAAACCATAGTATTATTATGTACAGTTGGATTAAAATCGTGAGGACGACGTAGAGGGAAAATTATCAACACGTTTATGAGTGCCAATATGTCACATTTAAAATTAATGACTTAATATTCAACGGACAATTAAACTTTCCACAAACCCGCCGTTTCAAGTTACGACAACACAAATAAATTTACTTGTATTTCTAAATACAGACTCATATAGATAGTTTTACATCCAGACAAATATATGTACATAGATCGGTCACTTATACAATCATAAAAAATATTTTCTGGTTCAGAATCGAATCCACAACTTGCGTATCAACAGTGGGGTTGTAACCACCAGTAGATCAACATGCTAGTCAATTTTGGATGAACAGTTAGTATTATGTGATTGTTGTCAAGATAACAAGTTGTTGACTGCCTCGTTGGTCGAGTGGTTACAAGCGCTGCTGCCGATCGGGAGGTCCCGGGTTTAAATCCCGAGTCGGGTACAATGGGACTTTTCTACTTTAGAATTTCTAGTAGTGACAGAGTCTGAATCCGTGGCCGGCGTATGGCAATAGGCTCACCACCTATTCCATGGGACGTAAACGTAATTGGTGAAACGTGAGAGTGTACTACACTCTTCTGCCGACGCCTTCGGTGATTACAAGCGTGATGTTACGTTTTTTTTGTCAAGATACGACACACTTCTCGAACGTTCCACATTTCCGTAAAGATTATGATTTATTTCAAAATCTTATCATATTTGTAGCTTTAATTAAACAGATGAACGAACCCGTTTGATGTTAGAGTTAGAGTGTTAAACGTAAAAATCCTTTATAATATTATTGAAGAAACGGCTGTAATTTCATTTGTGCCATTTTACTGTTTTACAAAAAAAAAAACTTCTCCGTCACTAAATGCACACGATGTCGCGGGGCATTAGGCAGTTGTATATTCTAAGAATAGACCAACACTCGTTTCTCAAGGACTTCTTAGCTCTGGTGATTCTTTCTTTGTTTCCAACCGCAGCACCCATTTGGCCTTTCAAGTCCACAAGTGTAGTAAACCTTAAAAACCGTCTCTCTGTTGCTGTATTTTATGCCGTTGAAGTTAAATTGTCGTAAGAATTGTAACGTACGCTCCCAAACGTACCGCCCGAGTGGGAACTATTTTTGTGTTCCGTGGATATTTTGTGCCCGCTGCATTTTTGTTGCGACATTGTCCATTGTTTGTTCAAGTGCCGTTTGTAGTACTGTGTGATGTCACTGTTCGATGCTAGTGATGTGTCCAACGTTTGTTCTTCGTCAATGTATTAGTATTTTGTCTTTTTCTTTCGCAACGTAAATGCCTAATGGGTTCAGAGACTACCTAATGTTAATGGAACTAAAGCCACATTTGTGGTCAATTACAGATTGCATTACTTCTAAAGGTTGACTCGGATCGTCTCATGGCTTAGTTACCTTCTGCCTACGGTACCAACTTAATATTGCTCCTACCCTGTCTATTATAGTACTTCTGTATCTTGAACACTCTTTTATTAGGATTGTAATTCATTATGTAATAAAAACATATACTTTATAAACATTAGTAACTGCAATTTTATAACATAAGATATTTACAGCGTAAACTAGCAAGAATGATGCACCTCGGGTACATCACTTCTCAGGGTAATGTAATTATGTCATCGTTACCACCAGCACCATCACGCTATTATGTTGTTTCCGGGGGTGATTTAAGAGCGCAATTTGCTTGCGCTATCTTTGGTTATCCTCGCGTCCGTGATAGATCGATGCTGTCAACTAGTCGCCGCGGAATGCTTTGTACAACGAAAAATGAACCTCCGCCTTCTAGCGAAACAACGTCTTTATCTAGAGCGAAATGTCTTATTACTCATCGTGCATACTCTCCTTCACCTACATTAAAAAGTTTCAGTGATGATAGATGTACCTGAGAGTTTGTTTGTACGAGATATTGTTACGTTAGCTTGTCTTCGCCATTTTTAATTGTGTGCTTGTTTAATGTAGGCTACCCAGAAGGTTATACTTGCTCTACTTCAAGCAAATTGTGTTTTGCATCGTTTGTAACGATAAATTTCATCTATTTATCGCATGTAATTAATCTGTTTATCTCGATCCAAACTATTCGCATTAAACTTTATTATCGATCTACTGTCAGACATGGGTCGCCTCTCGTCATGAAAAGGTTTAAGATCATCACTTGCGAAGCTGGCCAAATGCGTGTTGCCAGAATTCACTTCCTCAAAATTCATTACAAAGAATTCTGCATGTAGATTTCCTCTTTCGTCATGCTTCATAGTTTCTCCTTCGCCATAATCGCGAGATATTTAATCTTTGACAAAAACAAGCTTTGGGAAGTTCATGGACGTGTCCCAGAATTTCAATCACATATCTTTGAAGTAGGAGTTTGAAACCTGAATTAATTGAAAGCTAGTTAAATAAGTGAAACTGCAGTGATTGAGACTTGACATATATACAGACTGAATTGAAGTTACTCGACGAGGGAAAAAGCACTGTTTTATGAGTTTCATTCGCATGATTAAAACTTGTTAATCCCACGGACTGTAATGGCAGCCTGCCAAACGTACCATTACGCCAAGATGCTGATTATGTTCATAATGGATCTAAATTTTCAATCCCATGATTGCCCTGTGAACTTTTCTGGTTAAATGGGTTTTCGATGAGGAACTGTAGGCTCTTGTTTTTGGATTAAAACCTAGGTATCATTGTAATAATGGCGACCGCATAGACAACATCGTAGTTCATCGGTAGTTCGTCATTAGCATCAGGGACGATAATTTACATTGTGTTATTAACACAATATAATGTTAGTAACATACCTATAGACACATTTAGCCCGACTGAACCATACTAAGTCCAAAACACTCATGTTTCAAAACACTCACTCTCCGTTTTATTTAGAAGAAGGTTTAGGGAAAAATAAGCTATAAACCGAACAAATATATCTGATTACGATGCGACCCCAATAACGCGGCGTATTTGAAAAAAGGAAAAGTCCAAAAAGAGAGAACTTTGCCGCAGCTATCGAAATAGATAACCAATTTAGAACCCCTATTTCTGTAGAAAAATAAGAATAATAATAATATAACAATGTTCTATGTACCTATACATACTAGATTTCTTAGGGTTCTGGGTGCTGTAGACACATGCAGAACACGCACACACATGTGCACAATCAGAATCCAAACACATGCCCAACATAGAAATTAGTTGGGGTATATTCTTAATTTATATTCCATCCATCCAACCACATTGAGAAGTCCACTGCTGGACATAGGAATCCCCTAATCGACGCCAACACACCTGATCCCGGGGCCTTGAATTTTCATTAAAAATCTGACGTAAATGGTAATATTTATGGTACAAGGGATGATATAAGGGATTATGTGTACTAAAACATGATTTATATGTCCAACAAACGAGTCAGTCCCCTAGCGCTAATCATTCGAACTTTCTAAAGCAATTGTTATAAGTGAAATTGGGGTGCGTTAAACTTTAGCTGGAAAACTCGACTACCAAGCATATTTGACTGTAGCGACCCTTTTTATGCCCCAGTAGATGGCAACAGATCTTTTTCAGCCTGGATCTTCGCTATACCTGTTACGGTGCTAATTATCGAAGATACGGGTTGGTATGCTGTCAGTCTATCGGATTCTTATTACCGCCCCTAAGACTTACCATGAGGCTGAACGATAGTCACCTAACGTTGATGAACAAAGACCCCTTAACGTTACCTCCGAAGCACGGAAACGCTGGTGAAAATTTGCCACTAGCGGTGACCCATACAGTGTAATCTAAGAACATTTACATTTAATCAGCTGTTTCATTCAAGATGTGCAACAAGTCTTTCCACACATTATCACTGGAGAATTGTCCAAATATTAACAATCACTGAGTCATTATATGTGATTCATACTTAATAATACACGAAGAAATATGTTTAATTACTCGTTTTAATAAATAGTTACTATAGAACCATAGAACCGTAGATTGCACAGAAGTGAAGTGATTTCAAAGTGTATAAATACTTTTAGGCGAATATTTATTGGATACAGGAAAAGGCTGGAACCAACTGTCTGCCGCCACATAGTATTTACATGTAGAATTTGTAAAAAAATTTAAAGTATATGTTATTATATCGTCGCACCAGATCCCTTACGGGATAAGTACAGAGTACCGAGTGCCAAATATCTGTCTCTTTTCAGATTGGACGTCCTTCTACTACGTTCATTACTTTATTCGAACAGGAACAATCTTTAAAAACTTAAACTCTAATTAAAAAACTAAAATACACGTAGATTAGCTGAGTCCGTACCTTTTTGCGGTGCACGCGGTTGCAGCACAGACCAAAGTTTTTAAAATAATCTTAATTTCTTGTTATTTTATT
>DWJK01005067.1:0-11429 GCA_018248815.1 Croniades pieria auraria
TTAGGGCACGCAGGGCACGATTTAAGGTGGTCCATCGTTTGGGGGGTGCCGCACAAACAGTTTTGGTTGTTGCTGTCAATGAGGATGTGACGTATTGATTTCAGTAATCCGTTTGGATTACGTTAGTATCGAAATTCATCGCGCTACGAGTAGTATGCGATGCTTATCGAGCTCAAAAAAACTATTTGCAACGTGTTCAATTCACTTTGCTACAAAAGTTTTTTACATTAATTAGTAAAAATGTTCTTCCAATCATCTGATTAATATTAAAGGCGGAAAGTGTGTATTAGAAAATGTAAATTAGGCTGAACTCCACACACATTGTCTATCAATCTAGGCAAAGAAGTAGAGGTAAATTTTTTATGCACTGTTTTTATACATGTTACAATGTTTCTGTTTACAGACTTTTGAAAAGGGTTACACAGTTGATATTGGTCATCAAATTGTAAAACTAATTGTACATTTTGTTCATCTAATACACGATTATGGACGGAAGGACCTATTGGACAGTTATGTGAAGGTGAGTATTTTGTAATTCTACTTACGGCATAATTTAAGGTGTCCACAGATGCGCTGGTAAATCGCGTGAATTTGTTAAACCGGTGTATGAGTGCCTTTATATTAAGTAAAATGTAAGCTACTTATCAATTCACGCCCAATGTTAGTACGTCAGAGATATTCCACTGGTAATACTAATCTTCTATAATATCAATGTGCACAAAGTATCATCAGTCAATATTTATTGCTTTGTTTTAAAATATTTTGCCTTACAAACCATCAATTCATACCAAAAAAAAATGGTTATCATTTCTGTACTTTTCAGTATGTTTTCAATTGCGTGGAATTTAAACTACACACAGTGTTAACAGCGCCACTGTATCGTTTTGTTGATTCAAGTCAGCAGGACTTTTTACTGGGACACAAGTTCATGCAATACTCAAGCTTTTTCTTTGACATTATCATTAAGAGCATGGCCCAATATCTCATCAACACTGGTAGAATTAAAGTAAGTACAATTATACAATAATTTAAGATACATTAATATATAAAAATTGTATTTTTTTCTATTTGTGTAAAATATTCATACACATACTTATGTACATATTTTCACTCCAGGAAAGTGGAGAGTGTGGAGTGCCAAATTAATAAATATTAACGTTATTACTATTATTAAATATACATATAAAAATGTTGGTACCGATTTCATTTGACGATTTCTTATATATATATTTTCTATGTATTGTTATGTGGTATGGCTACTTTATATTATATAAATCCATTATTTTAAGGGTTATTAATATCTATGACAGCAGCTAACGCTTCCAGGGAATAATTATGAATGTCATCAGCTTGTCTGTCTTCAGCTGCACAATTAGATTCTTGCCCAAAATCATGTGGGTTGAAGATCACAGAGTTTAGCTGTCACACCGATTACACTGCATAACAATTAGTAATTATGTTTTCTGTAAATTGATTTTTCTTCTAGATGTCCCGCCATGAAAGATTCCACACAGATCTGCTAGAGAATATCGACAGATTGGTAACAATCGTCGAGCCGTCCTATATCTTACAGCAGCCAGTACAAACTCATATATTTAATAAAAATCTTGCTCTCTTTCTTAAAGTAAGTGTGTACAAGTAATATATTTTGTTTTAAGGCCTTGATACAAACAGGCACATACCTCTTGGTCTGTGTCTATCTACACTAATATTAATATATGATTCAATTCTTTCAGTCTTGCCTTTCTTTTATGGATCGCGGTTTTATTTTCCGGCAAATCAAGAAGTATTTGGAGAAGTTCAAAACGTGTGATCCCAAGGCGTTGTTTGATTTCAAGTTCACATTCCTGCAGACAATCTGTTCCCATGAACATTTTGTGTCATTCAATTTGCCATTACAAGCGAATAAATTGAACAGAGATAGCGATGAAGGTCAGTAGATTGTTCATTTTATGTAGTGTTTTTGTTTCTATTGTTTTTATTTCATATTATTGTATGCTAATTGGTTTTCAGATCCGGCCAAATTGAAGCTTGTCGATGAGTTCATAATGAGGCATTTTCTTGCTGGCACATTGCTGAAGCAGGTATGTTAAGACTATACATAATATTCATTGTGTAGGTAGTATAATATTTGTGAAGTTTGTAATTAAAAATCTCATAATAAAAAATAGAAACATACTGTTAACTTTTATTGTGATATACTCTTAAGCAGATAATAAATGAAATTAAAGGTTCAAGGTCTTTGTTTGGTGGTGACTTAGACTGGTTTATAATGATGGAAACACTGTTTTCAAAATAATAAGTGTGTTTACATGACAGTATACCATCTTGCTATGTACATGTTTACATGGAAATATAAACATACGTACTGACAATGTGTATATCGGCGCAAATGCAGCAACTCACCTATTATTAAAAATATTTATTTAATTATTATTCTAACAATTTATTCGCTAATCATTTCTTATTTACTTCGTGAAGTGAAATTATTAGTCAAAAGCTATATTTGTTTTTCTCATTGTAATTTTTAAGAACCTGTTTACGTAAACAAGTGCACGTGCGCCAGTCTCTATAAATATGGCCGCACTGGCGACGGTGCGGCAGCCGGAGGTCCAGTCCGTGCTAGGCCTCATTCCTACCTTTCCTCATTCTCCTTAATTCAGGCGGAGTCACTTGGGCTTTCCACTAAAATCCGTTGAAGCTGTAGAGGCCATTAGGGTCAACAGCATAAGCCATTCCGGAAAACAAAAGACGCTGAGGCATTCTTGCTCGAGCTGTTCAATAGTACGGACCTCTTTAGACGACGTTATGCTCCCCGAAGAATATACGAAATTGAAGAATACTTGTCTAGATTTACATTTGAAAATTCAAACATGAGTCATCAGCGACACATCAAAAATTGTCATGTCAGTAATGCTGACGTCTACTTCGTTACATATTTTTCCTAATATCTAGTCATCTTGCGGAACACGCAGAGCAGGTTTTAAAATATTCAAAAGAACAGATATTAAGTGCACATCGTATTAAAGCCACTTATCACCGTTTACTGAATACACGACTATCACGAGACTTAAACAATAAAACATACTCCGCAGCAAATGTGGTTTTCCATCTCGCACACGTACATCTAAGAAACACTAGCACAGGTAGCACGGCAACGACAACTCATCCAGCACCCAGTAAGGCGAGCGCGCTGTGCGCAGGTGGAGCAGGCGCTGCGCGAGGCGCCGCACAAGCGGCGCGGCGCGCTGGCGGCGCTGCGCGCGCTGCTGTGCAAGCACGAGCACGACGAGCGCTACCGCTCGCGCCAGGCGCGCGCGCGCCTCGCCGCGCTCTACGCGCCCTGGCTCACCGTCGTGCTGGGCGAGTGTTCCTTACCTTCCTCTTGCCCAGCTTAACCCCTTTCATGTCAGTCTACACGGTAGACGGAGTGCTCCCGGTGCTCAATTTCTCTCCTTGCAGGCCAGATGTAGTTTTTTTCTACATTCATCTGTCACACGCGCAGCCATTTTGAGGTTTCGAATTCTCCATCGATGAGCTTCGTTCCCAGGTTGAGGCAGACAGAAGACGAGAGTCCTAGGTTATATGTGTGCAAAAACACGAACGCTAGCAGTGTTTCGCTTCCTGGCGATCTGAACAAGAAACACAGAACCGAATAGTTTCGCATTCAACTATTTATTGTTGTAAATGAATCTCAAGATATATTGTATTAAATACGTCCTTATGTTAAAATAAATTAAACTCGATCAAGACTATAAAAACTCCATTTGCGACCTTAGTATATAAATGTTAATGTTGACATTACAGACAATGCCCATCGACTAGTTACAAAAACACTCGCCAGTCCAGTGATAGAGAACGGTTACGATAAAGTAGACGGTGACGCCACAGCAAACCCTGTACTGAACAGTACTCAAAAGGAAGTGGTCTCGGCGAACAGCACGCCCCGAAGAAATCGACTCACCTTACATTTTGACCACACTCCAGTTAGAAACTCGGCACATTTCAAGGATCCGCCCGCAATTAGTAATCAAATGTACGGTAAAGGTGAGTTCTACGCCTATTTTGTTGTATGGTTGAGGTGTTATTGTGTTGCTAATTAATATTATGACGTTTTGGTTTGGGACGAGTATCGAGTCAAGCAAATGTAGACGGGACTAAATCTTTACGAAACGAGTACCGACTCGTACCAAGGTTATCAAACAAAGCGTTATATTGTATAATGTATCACACAGATTCCCTTAAATCGAATTAAGATATTAAGTTAATGGCTTACGTCTTTGTTTTGGAAATTATTATAAATGACACACTTGTTCACTGTTTGACAAATAATGACAGCGCTAAATGAACTGTACTGCATTCATAGACTAACGTCAACGTTCCACTGTAGAATTTTTGCAAACTGACATTCCACTAGACGACATTAAATATAAACAAATACTGAATTGTAGACATTAGTTAAAATCGAAAACATTAGCCAGATTTGCTATATATATTATTACATTTTAAAATTTGTTACAGTTTTTAGTATCGAATATTACTTTTTTATCATTTTCTAAATTGCAAGTCATGATTTTATACACGAAATAGTCAAACAAACGCCTTTACTGTTGTCTAGATTTGCTCGGCTTGACCTTCGTGGGGTCTAAGAGAAAAAAGCTAAATTTATTTTGTTTGTGGCGTTTGTGGACGCGTTACAGAAGTGTCGTATGTTTGTAGATAACACAAATAACATGTCACAGAGCTCTCTAGAGTCCGTATCGACTATGTCCGGCGGGGACTCTTTGCCTAGAAACTCGACGAGGCTGGATCTCAGTGAAATAGGCGATCAGGTTAACAGGTGTGAAGATTTTTTATATTATTAATGTGTATCAACCTCAATTTTGAAACTCGTTTGAAGCATAGACAAAATCCGTGAGATTTTAATCATATGCGGTCCTTTTCATTTTTGTCTTTCTAAAGTTTTTTTACAATTCAATTTCTTATTTCAATTTCAATACAATTTTGCTCAATGTTAGTTAATTATCCAAATGTAGGATATTGCTTCCTCATTGATATTTAGTGTAAACATGATTGATAAATTACGGATAAAACAGTGAATATCGTAAGAATGAATGCATTCATAAACACCATAATTAATAAATCAATTATTAACGTCATTACGTCACTCATTATAAACATCGTCATGAATAAATCACAAATATCGTAATGAATTATTGAATCATTTTCTGGTTGGATAACTTTATTTGTCGATTAAGTTAGCTTAGTCCTAGAAGCACATTCTTGTTTATTAAATTATTTTTGTAATTAATAATATGATGCGTTCAGGTTCGGCGTGATGTCACCGGAGGAGGTCCGCGACGTGCTTCTCTGTTTTCTGTTCGTACTAAAGTATCTGGAGGAGGAGCGTCTAGTGGAGTGGTGGCGAACTTTCTCACCGGCACAGCAGCAGGCCTTCTTCAACGTTTTAGAGTTAGTTCTTAATTTTCAACAATTTAATTTTATAAACAGTATGTAGACTTATAAATTTTAACGTAACGAAAACGCAACATGATGCTTGTAATCCTTGAAGGGTAGGCAGAGGGGTGTAGTATACTCCCACGATCCACCAGTTACATTTGCGTCCCACAATGGAATAGATGGTGAGCTTCTTGCCAGAATGATAAAATCTTAATTTTGCAGAATATGTGCAGAACAATTTCAATACGTGGGTAGGAAGCGAATTCTGGCTGAAATAAGAGACCCCACGCCGGACTGTAACGGTAAACCGAAGCCAGTGAAAGCGAGAACTCTGCCCGCCAGGATGAGCCCGCCGGACTTCTCGAAAGATCCCCCGATCATCGTAGAAAAGAACAATACTGTTAATAGAGAGAACCTCGTTCCTGCAACTGTCACTACAGGTAATAAGATCAATATGTTTTTTTTTCTATCCTTTTGTAATTCCATCGGTACTTCACTGATCCGATAGTGTATCTATTCACCGATCTTCTCCAGAGTGATAAATTTATGGCCATAGCTTGCTAGCTTGGTCAAGTGAGGGTTTGATTATTACTTTATTCATGAATCTAGGTCTTTATGTGTCTAGGTCTAAATATCTAGATATGAGATTGAACCACTAGTGTACATTATGGAACGTTTATTTATTTATAGAATTGGAAGCGAAGTCGGAGCACGCGGTGCTGTCGGCGGGGTGCCTGGCGACCGAAGTGGGGCTGGTCATCATAGACCGCGCGTGCCTCTTCATGAAGAACATCGGCGTCGCGGACGGCATCGCCGCCAAACCGTACCTCAAGTTGCTGCAATACCCTCAAAGTGAAACGTTATATAAACATCTGTTCGCCGCTATGAGAGCGTACATCAATCAGTTCTCGGAAACTTTGTTCGAAGGTATTCTGCTCGTGACAAATATTAATACTGCTGAAATTTTTCCATTTAATATTATATTCATTCAGTGCTCGCTTAGAAATTTTTGGAACAATACAAGTAACATATACCCTCATATCTCTTACAAAAACGCTAGTTCTCCTAGTTGACCGTTTCTAGTCGTCGCTTATACCCTCACGGTGAGCCGGGGGATGTATATCGCTCGTTAACCGTGAAGTGCGAGGTGACGGCAAGCGCGTGCGTGCGGCAGGCGGCAGCGCGCTGTGCGCGGGGCTGGTGCGCGCCGTGGTGCGGCTGTGCGGCGCGCGCGCGGCGCGGCTGCGGCGCGAGGCGGCGGCGGCGCTGTACCTGCTCATGCGCGCCAACTTCCAGCACGGCGCCGCGCGCAGCCTCACGCGCGTGCACCTGCAGGTGCCCCCTCGCCACTATTGTTGCGCGAGACTACCTTCCCGCTTGTATTGATATCGCGACGTGTGCGACTACTATCGGCCGTAGCGCCGGTGTCGTACGTACTAAAATTGATTTTTGAGTATGACCGTTGAAATCATTCGTTCTATTGAAAAATACGGACAATTGAAAATAAGCTTTGTGCCGTAATAATGTAATAATAATAATAATAATGCCGTAATAATTATTAATCACCTAAGCGATAAACACAGATGATTATTTAACTTAATTTATAATTTTTTTTCGACTATTCGACAGGTAATCATTGCGGTGTCTAAACTCCTGGACACGTCGACTGCGCTCAACTGCAAGCGATTTCAAGAATCTCTGTCCGTTATCAACTGTTTCGCAACGGGCGATAAGGCCATGAAAGGGACTGGTGAGCTAATATTTATACCCATATTGATACACGCATTAATTATCATAAAACAAAAGTATAATAATTTATTATTATAATTGGTTTAACTTAAATATTAGGTTTATCGAGCGAAGTGGCCGAATTGATGCGGCGCGTGCGGACCGTAGTGGGGGCACGAGCGCGCTTAGCCGGCGTGGGGGGAGCGGCCGGGGCAGGTGGGTCTATCTATGTATATGTAACTTTTAATCTTGTGGTTATAAAATATAAAGACTAGTACAAAACAAAATAGCATTTGTAATTATATAAATAAAACTTGCAATTATAGATTTCATGTTGATGGATATGTTGTTCAGAATTATTATTCTTAAGCATCTTTTCATTTCTTTTCATATCATAATAATATTATTACTATTATTAACTTTTCATTTCTTTGCATATCTACATTAAATCTTCACATTACCTACCTTTCTTTTCGAGGTTGTGTCAAGTGTGCCCGTCCTCAAATCCTTTAACACTGATAACATGTGGATGTTGTTGCAAATATAATTAATTCTCACTTTAAATCATGTTTCCAATATGCCAACTAAATATATGCCCGCCAATAGAAAGATAAGGCGACACAGAGCTCGTCCGAGTGACCTTTACGTTGCGTAAGGTAGTACGGTCTGCGTGTGTGTGCGTTGACAATGCAAACACAAAGTGTTACAACGCTGTGTGCGCGGCAGGCGCGGGCGGCGTGCAGCTGGCGGAGCTGCAGCACGCGCTGGCGGCGTCGTGCCGCGCCACGCCGCGCCTGCGCCACGCGTGGCTGGCCACGCTCGCCGACCACAACGCGCGGCTCGCCGACCACGACGAGGTGCGTGCCTGATTATACCACATCATGGCGATAGGTCCCTTACAGCATTAGCAAAGCGGACCAAGTACCAACTGTCTATCCTCCTTCTACTAATTTCTCTATCTTCTAAGTGTCCCATCACTCTGTCTCAAAGATGGTTTAAATTACTCATCGTTTTTTTTAATTAAACTTCAGTTAATATTATATTCTAATAAGATATTTCATATTAATTGCGTTTTTTTTTTAACACAGGCGATGTGCTGTCACCTCCACATCGCGGCGCTCATAGCGGAGTATTTGAAGCAGCGCGGCACTCTTAACTGGGGTGCGGAGACGTTCGCGGACCTCTCCCTCAACATATCCAAGGACGAAACGGGCCTCAAAATCGACGAAGGTGAGGAATAATCCACATATTTAAATTTACACTTCTTTATTTTCATATCATATTGTTCATAAATACCACAGCGTATAAATCACATATTATCTTTGTATCACTAAAATAACTTAGGGTGCGAGAGCAGAACAGAGCAATACGAGTATTAAATATATACTTTATTATATTTAGTGCAATATCAACTAGTCACAAAGAAGTACAATAGAAAGTGACGAAAGTTTGAGGATTTGAATTATAAGCGACCTTTAATAGTTTTGTTATTCGCGAACTATTATTTATTACCGTGTGATTATTATTTGTACGAACGTGCACTTTAAGTTATAGGAACTAGTTTACAGTCTTTTTCGTAGTTATACGACACAATGTATTTGGTTATCTCCTTGAAAGTGTCGAGAGGGCAGAACGCGTTGCAGCCCGGCACCTCCATGAGACGCGGTTCCGCCGAATCGTCGTCCCAGTAGTAGATCTGGAAACATTTTATTCATATGTACAAATAAATTGTTATCAAAGCAATTAAAACTCATATTAGGTGTTCAAAACAACATGAATCTTTAAAGGATTCATGGCCAATATAATAATTAGAAAATCACTATAAACAACAAACATTCAATGGAATAGATTGTCTTTTTATTCATTGAATTTCTTAATATATTAAAGAAAAAACATATAGCATTATATATTGTTATAAAAATATTTATTGACCACCATCCACCAATCAGCCATTAGAAGTTAACTACTGGACATAGACCTGCCAAATTAAAACCACTCCACCCGTTTATAGACCTTAAGACGGTAGCTGCGCGTTTAAAATATATTTCATCATCATGAGCCTACTCCCGCCCGCTGCTGAACATAGGTCTGTACAATATCTTATATAATCACGCGGAAATGCAAAACATACCTTGAATCCGAACCTCTGACCGTGGGGTAAGGCATTCTGTTCCTTCTTCGCCTGCTGAGAAGGCTGCTTCTCGTGTAGCTCAAACAGCAGCGCGGCGCCGGGGTCGGGCAGGCGCGGCGGCGGCGCCACGCACGCGGCCAGCAGCGCCGCCACGGACACGGGCGTGCCAATGCGTACTATCACTGACGGGCTCGGGTCGTTTTCGATCGGTTGAGATATCGTGCTAGACACCGCTTCCTTTATTATCTGTTGCAGGAGAGCACCTGTACAAAAGTACCTCTTAGTTTGATTGGAGACCAAGTATCGCGTTTGGTTCTACACGTGTCACAACTGTCGTACGTACTTTTAAATAGCGAAACGTGGGAGTTTAGTACACTCTTCTGCTTACCCCTTCGGGGATTACAGGCGTGACGCTACGCTTACAAATTTTGCAATTCATCCAACGTTAGGAGATAGTAAATACAATTAGGCATTATTAAGGTCCTTTGCTACAACATACTCGTATCACATTAAAAGTGTAAATAAATAGATAAATTACTATCGATATTCTGCATAGAAAATGGCTATTACAATTTAAATTCTGTTTCTTAAATTCTATATCGCATTCTTCCATGGAGAACTATTATTTTAAATATACGAACCGCCGCTAAGTTTACGCAGAAGATTGTTGTGGAACATCATCGTGTACTCCAGCCTCGCGACGTCCATCAGTTTTCGTTTGACATGCTTGGCCCATTTCGGATTGGCCACTTTTATATCGTCCTATAAAAGATACAAATTCGACTTAGCAACACGGAGTCGTAATACGACCTATACTGACTGATGGAGGGGTGAGTCACTGAAATATTTCTTGTGTGTATCAAGAGAATGATGAGAAGAATCACGAATCAGGTATTTTACACTATGCGCTCTCTCCCTACCCAGGAAGGGTACTGGTATGACAATGAAATAATAATAATAATAACGCGATAAACATAATACAAAACGTCATCATCATCGGCCTATTTCAGTCCACTGCTGGACATAGGCCTCCCCCAATGTGCCTAGTCCACCGGTTCAAAGTCGCTCAGCGAGCTATGGAGCGATCTCTGCTCGGAGTCGCTCTGAAGGATAGGATCAGAAATGATACTATCCGACAGAGAACCAAACTCACTGACATAGCTCAAAGGATTAGCTCGTTGAAGTGGCAGTAGGCCGGGCATATCTGCCGAAGAACCGGCAACCGGTGGAACAGGTGAGTTTTGGAATGGAGATCGCGCCTCGGCAAACGTAGTGTAGGACGCCCTCCGGCCCGTTGGGATGACGATCTGCGGAAGGCTGCAGGCAGACGCTGGATGCGGCAAGCCGAGGACAGGGCGCGATGGCGCACATTGGGAGAGGCCTATGTCCAGCAGTGGAATACAAAACAAACATACAACAATCCAACTAAATTAGAACAGAAGTTCCTACAGAGTACTGGTCATAAATGCTTGTTGTGCGGATCAAGACTCATATGAATACAATGAAGAAGAAGACGTAATATTTACTTAAAAATAAAATAAATTATTTATGTGGCGGGTTTTGAATTAAAGTTGGCGTTTAGAATGGTTGTTTTGACGCTTTTAAAATTGAGTATATTTTAATACAGTACAGTTTAACAAATGATGAGTTTAACATAGACTAAGATAACATTACGCTTACGAAATATATTCAACCGCTTACTTGTATTAAAAACAAATTGTTCAAATAGTAAGCCTCCTGCGGTGTGCTGAAATTGGTGTTCGTCATGTGCGCTATTTTGTGGAACAGATCTCTGTACGGCTGGAGCAGTCCCTCGTCTGTGAAGGCCTTTAGAATCCTCTGTTTCTCCTGATTGTACCGGGGACAGTTTTCTTCATACAATAGCTGTCGTGATACAATTTAACATGTAATTTAAAAAAGAAATGAATTCATAGATTTTCATCGCAAGTTAAATTTTGATTGAAAATCAAATAATGTTTTATTGATCAATATTTTATTGACACATGAAATTTATTCAATTCAAATTGACTGCGTCGTTGGTTGGTCGAGTGGTTGCAAGCGCGACTGCCGATCGGGAGGTCTTGGGTTCAAATGTCGGGTCGGGTGCTAT
>DWJK01005068.1:0-11427 GCA_018248815.1 Croniades pieria auraria
ATGCTAATGGGTCGATTATTATTATTTTTTTTATTATAGTCACATTTCATCGAATGCATGATCGACTCTACATTTTTACGACTAATAACAACAAACATACGTAGTGACGTAACACGTGTTTCCGAACACCCTCGGGCACTAAACGCGAAAACATAATGAAACGAAAAGCTTTCAATTTTTGTGTAAATATGTTATGTTGGACAGAAACAGATAGAAAAGTACTTTTAAAAAAATGAAAATGTTCAGAGGAAAACTAACCATAACACTTCTTCATTATGACAGTCTGACAAAACGTCCCCGCAGACGTAATACTCAACTTGTTCTTTATATCGATATAACAAAGTACAAGTAATTCCACATTTAAACACCTTTTCAGCCTAATTTGTCTTTTCTTTCACTACTTAGGGCAATTTTATTTAAGTATGTAATTATTACATTAGAAGATCAAGGAATCAATTGGTTGGGTTGGATTTTCCAAGAACCCGTTACCCCGTTACCCGTTACCCGTTCACGTGTATATGACAGATTTGATGTATCAGTTGAATGTAGCCGTTACGAGTAGCAACGTATTTATGACAAATTTAATTACATTATTATGATATTTCAATAGTAATAGTAACATACCTCGTAGCTACTTAATTTCTAGCAGAAAAGACATTTTTATACTACCCCCATGGTTTAAATAACATGCCCAGACATATTTTCACATGTCCAGTGGTTGTCGAGGTTGTTGATAACCACGTATATACAATCAGAAGGCCGCTCAAATTTTGTAGGCATCTTTATTAAAAAAGAAACGTGTCTTGCTTGATAAATAGGTCGCTTATCAGGCAAGATCGCGGCGGATTTTTGTATGTGTTTAAATATGTTGCTTAAATACATGAACTATTAAGCTTCCATATTGCCTCTAAAGCTGTTGTTTAAATACAGGACCCCCAGCCCTCTACCCGGTGCTGCGTTCCGCGGCCCCGAGTCGCTGCCGCGCAGCACACCGCAGCCGCACCTCACGCCGTACCCCGTGCAACACGAGGGCGAGTACCGGTCGGTGCTACTGTCGCCGACCTCCAGCCGCACCGATGAGACCATCGACGAGTCCATCACAAGTCAGGTACTCATTTTTTTCCATAATCTGACAAAAAGGCAATCAGACCACCTGACAGTAAGTGGTAATTGTCGCCTATTGCAATACAAGAGGTGTCATCAACGCCCGACCGACCCTGGAAGACTCTACTGTCATAGCGCACTGGGAATAGCTCATAGGGAAGCCTTTTACAAGGTTTGTATGTTCGTGGCAAGAGTGTGAGTGAGAAGCGATCTGTTGAAAACTTATTCTCATCTAACTACTGAATATGAAATATCTCATTTCGGCGTGTGCCGCGATGTAAGAATGGTAATCTTGGCATCAGATCGGACAGTTAGGAACTCTCACGATTTTATAATCGTGATTATTGGTTTTGGACAAAGATTATTCGTTGTAAAACACAACGAGAGAATTAATATTTATCCGCAAGCTCGGGTGTTCAAGCCTGTCAATGATCCTGGAATTGTTGATTATTCAAACCGCGAACCTCTATACCAACACGAGTATTTCTACGGGTTTTGTATATATATAAATAAGTAGATATATAGATATATAAACAAATGTCCGGATGTAACGTCCCAGATATTATTATTACTACAACAATAATAAGTCACAGTATGAAGCGTTTCTTTTTTAATAATAACTACGATTACAGAAATACGTACACATGAACTTCTACGAGTTTTATTTGTATTTGTCCTGCGTCATACACGACATCAATTTAGCCACCTCGTTCAAACAATTCTGTAACATCCCCTAAACCTTCATACCGTTCAAAATAGTGTTCAATTAATTGTGGTCGAATTTCGACCACTGCTACGTCACTAGTGACAATAATTTTGCATAAGTTCCTTGTTTAGTTGTGGTATTTTTAATACTTACTGTCACGCAGTAGAAACATAATTATAGTTCCAGCTACATCATAAAAAAATCTTTTCAGTAATATCTTCGTTAGTTAGTGTTTCAAATGTTTCATAGTAAAACAGTAGTGTAATATTAAATTAGTGTAGGTAATGACGCTCCACGTGCGACATTCTTCCCGCCAGAAGAATTTGTGCAGGAACGTTTGAAAAACATTCGTGATTTTCAAAGACAAAAAAAAAGAACTAGGAGGAAGTGTTGTCTATTTTTCTCCGTCCCGTTCTGGCAGACACTAAATTGATAGTCCATGTCTGTCACTGCTCTAATAACAATTAGGGACGTGAATGTCACCGTAAAATTGTATCATTGCCAAATTATTTGGCCGAGTTGTTTTGCTGTCATAACGGTTATCTCAGGGTGTAGTAATTTCTGATGACGTCACGCGGACCTAGTTTCAGTTGAAATTTAGAATTTAGTCGTAACCATGCAAAATACTGGTGCTTGACCTATTCTATAATTACATGACCCTCACACCCTTAAACGTTTCTCGCGCTCGTTTCTGCCACGGACATGCAAACTTTGAAGTGGGCTTCCCCCCGATGTCTTCCCAACGCAATATAACATAGAGTTCTTCACAAAAAGCGTCAACAGAGTTGTTCAGGGCTGACAACGCGTTAGTAATGCCTCTGATGTTGCAAATGTCCTTAGGCGACGGTGATCACTTACCATCAGATGGCCTTTTGTCTGTTTGTCAGCTTATGCAATAAAAAAAAAAACACATTCTTTTTTTCGATCTCATACATACTCACACATTCTTCACTTCTGTATAATCACTATGTTCTACGTACTTCGTGACTATTAGCGTCACTTTATGTTTCCTTGTAGTAACAGTTTCGTCTCTAATAATAGCTAACAGATTTTTTTTACCAGACTACACTAAAGTGTAAATTTTAATATGAATCTCATATCTTTGAATCGATTTTTTCATACTATTAATTTCAATAGTATCGAACTTGTAGATTTTATAATGGCGATAGCTTTAAATATTAGGATTTAATAGAAATTTGGAATTTTGAATGGTTAAATTTAAATCATTCATTCATTATCATTATCAGCCTACTCCCGTCCACTGCTGGACGGGAGTAGGCTGGGAGTAGGCCATTAGGCCTCTCCAATGGCACGCCACTAAGCTTGATCTTCAGCTCTTCGCATCCAATCACTGCCAGCCATTTTACGTATATCGTCACTCCACCTAGCACTATTTAAATCATAGAAAATCATAAAGTAAAAGAATTCAGCATAGATTATAGAGAAGCATTTAACTCATTTGTTGTTTATTAAACTTAATAAGAGAATAGTCATGTTATACAGCATAAAAATAAAAATGTCGAGGGCATGGATCATGTCAACTTTAAAAAATATAAATTAATATTTCTTTAAATAAAGACTATCAACAGAAATTAATTTCATCTTTGTTAAGATACTTACAGCACTCTTACAATATTATTTAAATACAGCAATAAATAGATGAAATTGTACAGTTTGCAGCAGCTCAGAAGACAGCTAAGAAGACACAATCTTTGCAGACACTAATATACAAACATACGGAACCGTTTTTTATGATTTATTTAGAGATCATTGGAGCTCATAAATATGCAAGAATAAGTCCCTTAACTCCGATTAATAATTTCTCCATTTTTTTTGTACAGTCAGTCGTCTGGCTGTTATTCTTTTCCATAGATAGTTCCGACAGTTAAAAAATAAGAGTTGGCACGATTTCCGACCGCTATCAAGAGCGTGAAGTCGATTCGTATCCGTTAAGCCTCCACAAAATTATGTTTACACTATCTTCGTGAGATTATTTTAATCAGTTTATTTCTATCTTCATTTCTCCCTGTCTTCCAAATGTGACGATAGATGTAACAATCGACTATGAAAAAACCATTTAAAATAACTTATTATTTTATCTGATTCTAAAATCGGTTTCGTAAAAAACATGTAGGTAGCCATCGTCACAAAAACCAATAAATTTAAATTAGCAACAATTATTCAATATTGTACCGTTAAATGTTTTATAAGCATTTATACACATGATTTTATGTTTCAATCTTAACCCACGCATGTTGTTTCGAGATAGCCCATTTAGTTTCGGACCTGTAAGAGCTCCTTTTTCATGAATCCCCAATTTGCACCTAGGCCGCAGCGGAGACTGCCAATATCACGCGTAGAAAGCAGAACACGGAATGCAAAATATTTGAAAAGAACAAATAACACACTCTATTTACAAGTACCTAGAATTTATGGTTTTTATCGATTAACGTCAGCACATGCGCTTTATATTTAAAATACTTAACAAAATAGGTTAAGCGAGCTGTTTTTAAACGATATCGCTTCTTTTATAGTCTGGAAAGGCGCCAAAACAAACATATTTCGTTATTAATTATATCGATTGGAAGCGATGACATTAACAGTAACAAGCTGCTGCTGGAAGATTAACAGCGAGGATTTATGGAATATTTTCAGCACCGGTACGGATCCAGAACCTACGGACCGTTCGCTAAATCTGTTTACTGAATCACACTCCGCAATAATAGATTGCGATGACGACATCTCCTACTAGGTGCGTATTTATCGCCTTGGTTGAGTAATAACACTGAAATAAGTAGAATAAGAGATTCCGATACAGAAATGTAAGAAATATATAACAGGGATATAAATCTATATAATGCTTTTCTATCGCTATAAACGCTTTCAATGTAAATTTTAAGCCTAACACGTGTAACGGCCATGCGGACCACTTACCCGCTCGGATACTTTCGCGATGGATATTTTATTGCGCTACGAAATTACTAAATGGTAAATAACGAATAATTCCCGCGAATAGTCGGCAAGGCTCCGATGGCATAGAGGCTCTCGCCCACGCTGACGCCTATTTTCCCGTCATATTTCCAAAATAGATTGCATTGAAATCACGCTGTTTACTGGGCGGCAGCGACTGGAGTCGCAGTCCGCGATCGTTCGCCCTACGACTCGTCCGTCCAAGCGAGTGCACCCACAATGGCGGTCAACCCTAATTTCTTCCCAAACGGATACCAAGATCCGAAGCATCCTGAAGACGAAATCGTCTCCAATTGGGTTCGTTGCCCATTACACTTGGTCCTATTAATACCGTTTCCTATAACCCCAGTGACATGAATGGTTTTTCAACGTGGTGTACCTTGCAGAGGAGGCGTCTGCTAATAAATACTCATAACGCGTGATTATTTCATCTGGTGCTATAATATTATAAATGCTGCATAATATTTAACGCAAACTAATTTTGGAACACTCGAGGCTCAGGAGTTGTGTTACAAAATATTATGTGATGTAATATTTCACGATCATTTTACGACTTACATATCCATAAAAATAATTGTATATGCTCTGTCAGTATTAACTCATTTTTAACATAAACTCTATTTACAAGCATGTTCTAAATATTTTATTTGTCATGTGATTTATAAACGAAAACATTCAGTTAAAACATTATCTACCAAGTTAACGTTGCCTCACAGTCATTCGTTCGGAAAGTTTTCTGTTCATTTATAACTCTATTTTCCCCTAAGTCTGTAGATAATATCGCATTTTTCTGATTTGAAACTAAATGTTATACTAACGAAGCCTACGGATGTCATTAGGTTCATTAAAAACATTGAATTATTCAAAATATATAATATTTCCAAGAAGCAGTGAAGTGATATGTTAAAACCTTTAAAATAACTAGGCGTTTTGCTTTTCTGTCACAAGTCTCGAATGTTTTGCAGTATAATGTACGACTAAATGGCCAGCTGTGATAGCTATTTTCGCTTCAATGTCACGTAACATTTTGTTAAAGCCGACGTCAGTAAAACTTCAACATTGAGGAATATACGCCGCCTATGTGCGTAGGGAAAACGTATCACTTCCACCTGTTTAAGTTTTCATGTATTTTTTATAAGATTCATTCTCACTTTGACAGAATTTTGACGATGAACATTAAAACCTATCAGGGTCAATAACTGGTCAGAGTGAGGTGTTCCTGGAGCCTTATGGCGTTATGGCCTGGGGAGTTTTGAGAAATACCCGCGGAGAGATCTCATTGAAAACCGGCAACACAGTATCCACTCTTCGGGCATTGCACTAGTACACAAACGACGGTCACAAATTACCATCACTTGGCTTGTTTGCCCATTTCCAGGCGAAATGTAGAAAGTGTTAAGGCGATAATGTCAGAACGTATCATTTTACTAATATTATATTTCTTGTCACTGCCAAAGAGACACGTGGAGACTCGAAGCAGACATAAAGAACATCAAAATTTATTGACTGTTAACAAAAACTGGTGCTATGTGGAAGTGTACTACACTCCTCTGCCTACCCCTTCGGGGATTAGAGGCGTGATGTTTTTTTTTCACAAAATCTTCCTTAATCAAATGTAAATGGCCGTTTCCATTCTCGTTGACGGTCATCCAGCAGTTTGAATTATGACTAGCTCGCATAACATCTTAACTTTTGCGCATATTTGTTTTATCAAATTGAATTATCGGTACCTGTTCTTGTCGTCGTCCATATAACTATTTATAATTTAAAAAATATAGTAAATAAGTTGCGTAAATGTCTACAGTCTCCAAAGCTTGCGAACTATAAACAGAAATGGACGGAAATAGACGTCTAAGCTCATTGTTTGCCCATTGGCCTGGTTAACAGTCATACTGCTGTTAATTCCTAAGGCAGTTAATGTGTAATGACCAAATTCACCTACATCATTCAGTTACTGAAATAGTGAACACGAATGTCTTACCAATTTAAACTCACGACGTGAAATCGATGTATTAGTTAATAATCTGTGTTATATTTTACAGCGTCATTTAATATTATTATTGTCTTAGCCAATGGACGAACGAAAAGCTATAAATGTAATGTTTACACCTTTCTATGTATTCCGATCATTAACCAACTGCACCTATATCGAAGAAATAGGTGCGTATATTTACAATTAGTGCTACACATTTGTGAATTTCACCGAACTCCCAAAGTACGATCAAATGAAGCCGCGAGCTTTTGAAAGTGCTGCATCCGGTGGCTCCGAGATACAAACGGCTGTCTTAAAAGCGTGGCCCAAATAAACGGCGTAATCAGAAATATAACGAAATGGTGTCAGAAATCATAACCCACACGAGCAACCTCGCGGTATAATTAGAAGAGGGTCGCGCCACGTAGCTCAAGCGATCAGGGTTGCGAATTATTTATCCCACTTGACATGCATGAAGAACGACCAGCCATAACAACATGAACATTATCTTAATAGTGGAACTTGTGTAGGTTCTGTTCGTCTCAGTCCTCTTGTTCACACTAGTGAAGGTAGTTGTGAACTATGTATTTTCGGTTAGAAAGTTTTATATGTCTTTATCCGGATCATGGTCACGCTTGTAGATGTCGTTTTTTAACTATATGCAAATAACACACGAGTTTAATTAATTTTGACTACAAAATGATATGAGAAATGAAACAGAACATCCTGCAATAAAGTATCTAATTAATTAGGAAGTCAATGGCGACGAATTATTTAAATTAATTTATGTTTTAGTAAAGGAAATTAATGTATCTTTAGACGAGAATAATTTGTCAACTATGGTTTTAACGTCTCATTCTGAGATGAGACCCAGATCCAACAGTGGGACGAAAAAATCCTCAACACTTCACGTCATTGAATCATCTATAAAAATCGTTAAAAGGTTTTTAACTACCCTTACACGTATTGCCACCATAGACAAATATATTTTCCGTTATTGGTTTGAGGTTAATGACAATAATGTTTCCAGATTCGTCGCGTCCCTAAAAACTGATGCATAAATCGAATTCAAACTGCACATACACATATTAATTATAGGAAATAAAAATTCATTATTCATGGGAATGTTTTGATTCTTGGAATAAACAAAACATAACAAAATATTTTAGACCAGTTATTGTAGTAAAAACAATTAAGATATAAATAAAGGCATTTTAACAAAATCGATAAGAAACATGGTGTTGTAAATGTTGTTATTATAAAAACTGTATCATTTTTTGAAGTGTGAACGCGACTTCTTCGAATATATTTCCGATATATAAGGACATTGTAATTAAACGCAGCCGTACCGCACTACTCCGCTAGTGCTGCCGGGCGCGAAGGTGCGCCGCGAGCCGGGCCCCACGGAGAGCTACCTGCGCCACCACCCCAACCCGGCCATGCGCGCGCCCCCGCACCACGATTACCGCGACACCCTCATGAGGCAAAAGGTACTTTAACTTTAAGGTGCTCTCGCAACTATCACGTATGCCGTTAAAATGTATTCACCAATCAAGGTAAAACCATTTAATTATTACCCTATTGTTGAGGACTTTCAAAAAAGTTTTGTTTTTAATCGAGAGCTAGGAACTTCACATTTATGAGTAGAGCTACAAGAAGGCTCCAAAGAAAAAATTTCAGTAACATTAAATCATATAAAACAAGTTATTAAATTTGACAAAAGGAATAACTAAATCTTATAGATTCTTCTACTGCATAATAGAGTTATTCAGATCGTATAGGGCGCATATACACTGCAAAATCTCGGTAGATATAAGTTTCAAAAACATAAAACAATAAGTTTGAAAACTTGCAATTCATTTTTCAGCTAAAACATAAGAAAAGTTTCCTTTTAAATTATTATAGTAGTTTAAAAAACGCCCGAAGTAACAGTAACGCCACATATATAAACTTATAAGCGAATATAAACATTCAAAAGTAATCAGCCAATCCATTCATGAGTCATGTTCAATTTGTATCAGTCGATGCTTTAATTTTATCCAATGTTTTATTTAGAGCTGCGATCGAATTCATGATTAATACTTGGATCAATGACAACGATAATACTACACAGATATACAACCACCTACTTATATTCCTTGTAAAAATAATCTTGGCAAAGTTTATACATATATGTACATACATAAGTCCGAAATAGGTACACACACGTATGCACGAAGCTATGCACACAGCGCACGCTCACACACATCACTTCGTTGACATTATAATATTGTATATACCTACTTACTCTTATATATAGTATTCAGCACAGCTTTTAAAGGTATTTTGCACTGACACTGCTCTATTTCACTCCTGTTTTGTATTGGTGTTCCAAAAAAGAGAGTAAAAAATATCAATATAGAACACCACGGTTTTTGTGCAAGTTGAATGATATTTTCCTGAAATTGTGAAATTGTCATTATTAAATCATTACGCCAGATCCCTGACGGGGTAAGAAGTGAACCTGCGGGGTAGAAAGGAACCGAATGGCACACCCTATCCTTACAAACCTGACGTGCTTCGTCTACATTCATCACTTTTTTCTATTGAAATTATGTATTATATCGCAATGTAGGAGCACAGTGTAATATTGAGAATTTTTGGGAAAACTCAGGTGGCCGAATCGGTGTTGCAGCGAGTGGTGGGCGAAGACGCCAACAAGGTGCTTCATTGAACGAAACGTGTGACAAGTGCCAATGCCAATACATCATGAGCTTTCTGCATGATCTCTTCACCCACTCCGGCTGGTAAAAAGCCGAAGCCGAAATTTCTGTCGATTCACTGCATTCTTCACTGCTTATTGTCCGTCAATATTATACTTTGACGCCTGCATTACAAAATTCTTCATTTAAGTGAACTCTAACTCACTCGTATGCAGTGAGTCCTCAGTGTTTTTATTACATTACTGGTGTCTGGACAGCTTTGGATTTCATTCTTCGCTGTTGTATAATATCATGGAGTTGGTATCATAGTTTGGTGTACGTGGTGGTTTTCTTCATGTTTTCTATATCACGATCATTTCTATTTCATGGGAGCAAGCAATGGAAGCATTATATTCATATAACAGTTGTTGGGACAATTTATGTTCTAAAACTTGGCCTGTCCGAAATGAAATCGATTTTTGAATGGCTATTTTATCATTAAAATTAGGAGTTTCTATATGAAAAATGCCAAACGTTCTTGATATCAGGATGTCACGATAAAGACTCAGAATAGCGTATCGAACAATTGCTTCCTCCCACATATGCCATAACATACAATTGAATGGCTTCGAGTTTTATAATGGACAATTATATCAGCAGATAATATTTATAGGTGGTGCATAAGCAGTTCAACTCTCCCATCAATCTATACTCAGAACAAAATATCGCAAACTCTATCAGACAACAGACATCGCCTCTACCGTGAGTATTCCTGTAGATTAATCATGATTCACAGCAAATCCTAGATTGAACGTATTAATGAAAAATTCTTAGATATTTTAGAATAGATATCAAAGGTCGAATAACGTTCATCTTAGAGCTGAATTTCAAGAGCATGGCTTAGTGCCAAAAGAAAATAACCGATATTCAACATCTGTACAGACTGGTCCAGATAGTACCTAAATATGTCAGTATCCATGCCGAGATTTACAGTAACAAAATGCTAAACTGTCTATGGATTAAATGATTGATTGATTGTGTTATGGTAATTTATTCGCTTATATTGCGTTTTGCTAAAATACCACACACACACTACACTTTTACGGTCCAAATTATTGAATCTATTTCAATGTTGAACATACTGTTATAAAAACACAAGGGTAATAATACTTGTATTTACATGGACAAAGCTAAATGTTCTTGAAACTGAAAGCGCGACATATTCTTAACGGTAGCTAAAACTACCATATCAATTTCACAATACCTACTTTTGTTGTGTAATAATAGTATGTAATAATAAAACAATTTCTCTGCTCATTTAGCTCTAACGGCCATTACGGGAGATCGCACGTTGTCAAGAGGCAAGTGTTTTACTAGAAACGCCGCCAAAACGACTGTCGACGCCAATCTCTCATGACGCATTAATGCTTCTTTATTTTTATTTGCTGTCTTTCGACTCTTTCGATCTTCGTCTACTTCGCGCCATAAACGAATATTAAACGTATCGTCCCAACGCGACGACGTCGACACGTCGCCTACAACACATTGAAGTATCGAAATATTTCATGACACTTCAACGCACACCTTCACACGCCGCACACAAGTATGTGTGAAACGTGTTGCGAACATTATCGTAACTAGAATCTAATAACTAGATATAATCGAAATATATAAAATTTACGTTTTAATATTAATTATAAGATAGAGAACATGTTCTACACGATTAATGTTAGTATTTTTATTGACCTGTCCTTCCTCAAAAACAAATACTAAACGTCGAACGTACGCGTACTAACCGCTTCCGCGCCCCATAATGTGTCGACGGTGACGAGTCTAATATTGTTTTCTATCTATGATTGCGTTGCGCCCGCTAACCGACTAAAAACTAACTCCGTCCCTCGACCGCCCTCCGCACCACGCAGCCCCAAGCCCGCCGTGCCGTACGACCCCGCCAAGTCGGAGACGTTCCGCGCGCTGCAGGAGGGGGGGCTGGG